>JAVSBS010025177.1:168362-183100 GCA_033124195.1 Coracias cyanogaster | reverse complement strand
AAACCCCTCCAGGGATGGGGACTCCACCACTGCCCTGCCCAGCCTGGGACAGCCCTTCACAACCCCTTCCATGAAGATATTGTTCCTAAAATAAGGTATAGGGAGATTAAAGCTGTGATTTGTCTTCCTTGACTTCAGAATCCCCCCCAAAAAATAAGTCTATCAATGATGTCACTACTCAATGAAGAGGCAGAGCAGCTCAGCCCCAGGGCAGGTCCCGTGAGTTGCTCTGGAGTGCGTGCTTCTGTCCTCTGAATAAAAAGGGAACCGGTGTTTTCCTCTGCATTGCTGAGTAACCCAGCAACATCAGTGCGAGTAAGTACGTTGAAGCACCTGCTGCTGAAGCCCATGTCTACACTATGTGAACTCTAGACACTTTGCTTTGGACTGAGACAAGTGTGGTGTCCCTGACTGAGAACATTGGTTTGGGCTGAAGAACCTATTGCTTGTCTGGAGTTAACGGAGATAAATCCCAAACTAGGTGACTGGTTTAAGTTCACAAGAGATCTGTAGCAAAGCTGGAAATTAATAATCACAGATCTTCTAAATCCTAGACCAGGTTCTGAGAACATACCTGGCTGTATAAAGCTGATCATATGATGTGACAGAAATCTAATTGAATGAACTTTGAGTTCAGTGTGATTTATATCAACCTCAGAGAAAAGTTAATTATAGGGCTGAAGGTAACAGCTTGAACTCCAGAGAACCGGGAGTTTGTGAGCAGCAGATATAAGTGAAATATGTGGAAAATGTTGATAATGGGTCTTTCTCAGCCAAGATATTCTTCAGCTGTTTAGCCACAGCTCTTGGTGTGAACATGGGAGCTGGGAGAGCTTTCCAGGAGAGCTGGAAATCCTCCACAGGGCTGTTTTCCTTGCTATGAAAAGAAATACCATCCTCTGGTAAGTGTGCTGAGCTGTGAACACTGATGATCCAGCGCACGGGGCTGACAGGAATGGTCCCCAGGTTCTCTTTATCCCAAAACAAACTCCAGAGTGTGAGATTGACTGTGACTGTCCCTGGCACTGATGCACTTTGCTACCATAAGGAAGCAGCCATAAGCCACTAACTGGCCATAGAGGGCACATATCAGGGTGGAGGGAACGGTGACTGGGCACCAGACCAGCTGGAGAGGTTCCAGCAGCCCAGCTGCCCTGGAGCAGGACTGGGGAGGTGCGACCACACTCCCACACCTCAAGGACACTGCAGCAGGGCCCTGGGGGTGCTGAAATGGGTGTGCAACTGGTGCGTGTGCCTCAGAAGGCACAGATGCTGGGAAAACCCTGTCTTGCAAGTGTCTGCAAAATGGGTGGTGGCCCACACCCATGGCACACAGGGCCATGAAGGCACCTTCTTCCCATAGGCACAGCTGTCCCCTCTCCCCAGGGGCCGACTCACCCTCCTGTCAGAGAGCACATCACCTCTCTTCACCGAGCACTCCTCTGCTTTCACCCAGCCACAGGATTCTTCTTGAGCACTCCCCACTTCCTGTGTTTCTGCTGGATGCAGAATTTCATTTCTTTTTTTTAAATTATGATTAAATAATTGATTGAATTATGAAGCTTCGTAGGAATGGGAAATCTGCTAAAGTAGGTTGAAATCAGCAACGACATTAGTAAAAAATGAAAAAGTGAAAGAAGATGCATATAATTCCAAAGCACTGTGTTTTAACATCAGAATGAAATGTTTCAGGCTTTAGTATCTTAAAGCGCTTCATCTCAATCTTTAATAAATAACCTTCTATGTAGAAGTGACACTTTCCATATTAAAATTAACATACATTTACAAACAGAAGGGGTTTTAATGGTTGAATAACATCAATCTGAATGAAAATAAAGTGGAATTGCAATTTCAGATTCTTTCTTCCGTCAGTACTTCTTAGAAAACTTGGTTTTAATTTAACATATATTTCCTCCCTCCTATTTTTATTTACTTTGGATGTATCTGAAAAGCCCATTATTCCTCCTTATGGATACTGAGCCCCTACAAGCCGAGAATGAGTCATTACGAGAGGAGAAGTGTAGTGCAAAGCCCCCTGCAGCTGCTGGGTAAGGTAGCTTGGAAGTGCTGTTGCCAGCTTATTATAGTCAAGACCAATGTCCATTTCTAAAACCACTGGCCTGTAGCAGCAGCGTCTGAGAAGATGTTATTTCCCGTGTTCTTTTATTTAGACTGCAATTTTTATTTGTTCTACTAGCTCTCCATTTGCTTGAAGGCACAGGCATCAGGTGAGAAAAAATGACCAAGGTTTAAAAATCACCTAACAGCATGCTGATGTTTTAGCTCTATTCTCACAACAGGGAGGGAGAAAAAAGGTAGGGGAATAAAGACGATTCCCAGTAGATTGTGTATGTCCTGGAATGACCTCGCAGTTCCCTGTAAAGGCTCAGACAAATGGCTAGCTGGCCTGTATGGTTTTATCCTGTGAAGGGTTTCCAATATGAGCCAGAATACAGTAGATGCTTGAGCTTTTATATTTTTTTTCTTTCTCTCCATACTAATCCCCCTTTTCATTTATTTCTGGAAGTTAAAAGGCAGGATTTGTTCTCTCACCCTTCCCCAGTTCCCCTGGAAGTTGTAGGGCATCTCTTTCTTCTCACACATACCCTGTAACTTCTGCCTACAACAATGGGGTTCTCTGCTCTGTTCTGTTCCATTCACCTAATGATGTGGCCGCTTATCTCTGCCGGTGTTTGAATTACAGACCTTCCTATGCCTGAGAACTAACGAGTCACTCACACTTTTCCCATCACCATGGAAACCTGGAAATGGGAGATGAAGTTTGCTAATTCACCCGAACTGGGTACAGCAGCTTGCTATGGGAATTTATGTGCCCATAAGGAGAACAACAAGGGCAAATTCTGCTCACACAAACTGGGCATCTTCTCACACATTATCACCTTCGTAATGCCAGGAATCGGGGCTGGTGGGTTCTGGGCATACTTCTGAAGAGCCTCCTCCTTCAGAAATGCAGTTTCTTTCTCTCCTCAACACAATACTAATGTTTTTCCCTTTTCCTTCATTCTCTGTAACACAAAGAGATGTTTGCGGTTCCATGCAAGCACTCTAGATGAATTTGGTTTAGTTACTAAAGCAACCGTGTTTGTAAGTCAGAATACAGCCGTGGCTTTTCATCACCATAACACTCCCTGTGGAATGATGCACCAGTTTAGCCCAACACAGATTCCTTCTCTGAGTGCGACACATCACCAGCTGACCTGGGATTACCACGCTTTAAGGGCCTTATACTCTCACGTTCCCAAGCCTCCTCCTTTGGAGCCTTAGGAAAAGAAATGCTGCTGAATCCTGGCTGCACACAGCTTTAGCAGGTCAGGAAGCAGGGAGAAAAGTATGAGAATAATAATAAAAAAGTTTTATGGTTTCGAGGAGGACCTGCCTTCAGAGGGGTGGCTGTAGAGGGATCAGCACTGACCTTCCAGCTGCAGGAAGCTCTGTTCTAAAGAGATCAATTTGAAGAGGAGAAAGGACAATTAGGATAATCTGATCTGACCCTGGCTCCTTTGGGCAGAAGGACAATAGGAAGAAGGAAACCGAGGATGAATACAAAGCACCTCTGCTGCCACAGGGGAAATCTCCACAGGAACAGGACAGGATTTCTGCTACCTAAGGCAGAAAATACTCCGGTGACAGGGATTTGCCTGGTACACAGTGGACTCGTTTGAATCTTTAAACCTCCCTGTTCTGTTCAGTCACTTCCTTTGGGGTTTCGGTTCTCTCAGGTCTGGCTGATTCTTCTTCCAAGCGTTTATTGTGTTTTTAAGACAATCTACTTATAAGTCTATCCCTTTGAATTTCTTTTTCTAATCTAGCCTGTTTGGCCACTGGAGCTGCTCCCGAGTGCCCAGGTACCTTATCATTTGGTGCTGGAGCTCCTGAGGAGATAACATAATGGTGCACTTAGGTTTGTGAATAGCTGTTTAGATTGCTAAAGCCCTGAAGGCTTGTGTCAGAGAAAAATACAGTGCTTTTCCCACTGTTCTGTAAAATTCCCTGTTTATGGCTTATGGAAATTTGTATTTTTAGCCAGCACAAAACCCAAAGAACCCTAAGATTCTACGACACTATTATAAATAATCAAAAACTGGCAAAGGAGAAGAGCGTTAATATGCAAAGAAAGTTTTGTAACACTTCTGGTATATTTTCCTGACTTGCCCTACTATGTTAGAAAAGCTACTTCTGAACAGCAGATGGTCTCAGGCCAGGAAATTACTAACAGAGTGGAACAAGTTGAATTACAATCGGTTATTTCTTGCCAGGTTTCTAATCTCAGCCCTGTGAGGTGTTAAGTGCCCTCAGCTCCTGATGAAATGAGGGTTGATGGCATTCAGCACTCAGCTGGATTTGGTACTGCATACATAATATAATTTTTCTATTTCAGAACCGTGATTTCTGATACAAGCTTTTAGACTGCACATTAAAACTAAGAGCACAAGGGTGGGTGAAGCTGAAGCAGGGGCCTATTGCACCCATAAAGTAGAAATATCTTAAGCAGGCTGTTTTCTTGCCTTCAGTACAGACATAAGCACATGGAAACAGCATAACCTGCTACAAAGTCCAGGAGTTTTGTAACACAGCTCAGCGCAGTTGTATTAGCAGTATGTAAACACAAGGGGACAAACGGATTTGTGGTTTATTTGCTAAAATGGGGTACAGGAGAACGGATGTGGGCAAGTAACAAAACCTGCAAGGTAAGAACGAAGGATGGAGAGCAGGGAGGAAAGACGTCTGGTGGTACCAGAATAAAGCTGCAAAGAAGAGGGAAAGATGTTTTGGGGGAAAGCCAGAACAAGCCCCAGTCCTAAAAAAACATAAACCATGTTCGGAGCAGATGAAATCCCTGCCTTTGCTTATTGAGGATGGAAAGCATGAAACAAAGGTAAAAATGGGGGAAAAGAAGTTCTGCGTTTCGGGTACATTCCAGTTCTCAAACCTGCTCAACAGCTTGTGGACCAGGACCATGAGGTACCACAGCCATCAGTGCTGATTACCCAACACTGTTTGCCTGGTGCTGTACACCCAGCTCAGGACAAGGTTGTTAAGCACTGATTGCTTCCGAGTGTGTTGGCAATGATGACAACAAACCATTGACAATGTTTGTTGTTAATGAATGTCTGTCTAGTGAAGCTTGCCTTTGAAGTTTGAAAGTGGTTTCCCCTACCAGCCTTCTGAACAGTCTCATCAACACTGCATATATGCATATATACACACGTGTGCACAATATATACATATATACCTTTTAAAAAAAGAAATAGGTACATATATACTGTATTGTGTCCAGCTCTGGACTTCTCAGCACAAGAAGGACATGAACATGTTGGGGTGGGTCCAGAGGAGGCCTCAGCAATGGTGGGAGGGTGGAATCCCTCTGCTGGGAGGCCAGGCTGGGAGAGTTGGGCTTGTTCAGCCTGCAGAAGAGAAGGCTCCACAGAGACCTTCTGCTGGCCTTGTGGGACTTCAAGGGGCCAATCAGAAAGATGGGGACAGACTTTTGAGCAGGGCCTGTTGCAACAGGACAAAGGGTGATGGTTTTAAACTAAAAGAGGGAGATTTAGACTAGAGAGAAGGAAGAAGTTTTTGATGCCGAGGGTGGTGAGACCCTGTCCCAGGTTGCCCAGAGAGGTGGTGATTGCCCCATCCCTGGCACCATTGCAGGTGAGGTTGGCCGGGGCTCTGAGCAACCTGCTCCAGTTGCAGATGTCCCTGCTCAGAGCAGGGGGGTTTGACTAGCTGCCCTTGAAAGGTCCCTTCCCACCCCAACCAGTCTGTGATTCCATGATTTTATATGCACACAATGTATTTGTATATATATATATCACTGCAGTCCAGGCCTCACAAGATCCATCTCCATTTTCAGTAACTCTAGGGGAAAAAAAACAAGACAGAACTTCTTAGAAATTTTGAATTATGTGTCTCTCGGGCAGGTGCTTGGCATGAAGGCCCACGTGAGACCTCCCTGGGCACACCACCCTGCAGAACCAGCTCAGCCTTAGCACCTGGAGACGTGACTTCGGGAAAAGGAGTCACATTCCCCCTCGCTGGGGTCTGCTTAATGTCCCACTTGTTCCCCGTGTCTCTTGGATGCTCCAGCAGCAAACTGGAGAGGGAATTGAGGGCTGCCTTGTTCAAAGAACCTTAGATGAAAAAATAGGAAATGTCTTTGTGTGCAGTTTCCTTTTGGGGGAACTCAACAGCCACTCTCTGAGAGCTGTAATGACTGTAACAATAGCAGATTTAATCAGCTGCAAATCCAACCATTTGCATTTCTAAGTCATTTTCTG
The DNA here is from genome assembly GCA_033124195.1 of Coracias cyanogaster. NCBI lineage: Eukaryota > Metazoa > Chordata > Aves > Coraciiformes > Coraciidae > Coracias > Coracias cyanogaster. The sequence goes on along the minus strand of JAVSBS010025177.1, from coordinate 176,801 downwards.
TTCCCTCATCCAGATGCAGGTTCTGTTTTCTTTTTTTTTTTTTGTTTCTCCTACTAGAAAAAAGTAAATCTAATAACCTATGTACATCACCTTGAGGAGGGGTGTTTTGATAAGCCAAGAATTCAAGTGACTGGTTTCTTTTTCCACCTCATTAATGAAATATATTCCAAACTTAAGATTTTAGGTGTTCTTTTGAGAATAAATCACAACTACCCTTACAGGAGCCTCTTGCCATTACACAGTCAGCTATTTCTGTCTCTGACATATCACAGACATGAGCTCTGTGATAAATGTGGAATTACTCTGATTCCTTGAACGAAATGAGTATGAATTAGATGACTCGGAAGACCACAACTGGAATTTATACTACTGGAGATAATTCGTAGGAGCTAGAAATCCCTACCTCTGCTCTACTGATTTTCCAAATGAATGATGTTAACTAGGAATAAGGTATTTGTTCCATTTTCACCTTCTCCTTTCTCTCCCTTTGCCTTTATTTTCTTTTTTCAAGATGTCCAGAGATGTCATATTCCAAGAACAACTTCGAAGTAGTGCCCTACATTATTTCTCCTCTACTTCCACATATAATCCTCACTTTTGCTAGAACTATCATTGTATAAATGAAGCTATTGTTCACGTGATTTTCATGCACCATCATTTGTAGCTATGGGAGAGTTGTAGTGTTTGACCTTTCGAACACTGGGGAACAAGGTCAGTAAATGCAGGTGTCTCTGGGAATACTTTCACAGAGCCATGGAATGTTTTGGTTGGAAGGGACGTTCAAAGCTCATTTAGTCCAACCCCCTGCAGGGAGCAGGGACATCTGCAACTAGAGCAGGTTGCTCAGAGCCCCGGCCAACCTCACCTGCAATGGTGCCAGGGATGGGGCAGCCACCACCTCGCTGGGCAACCACAGCCAGGCTCTCACCACCCTCAGCACCAAAAACTTCTTCCTTCTCTCTAGTCTAAATCTCCCTCTTTTAGTTTCAAACCATCACCCCCTGTTCTGTCCCAACAGATGCTGTTCAAAAGTCTGTCCCCGTCTTTCTGATCGGCCCCTTGAAGTCCTGCAAGGCCACAGGAAGGTCTCTGCAGAGCCTTCTCTTCTGCAGGCTGAACAAGCCCAACTCTCCCAGCCTGGCCTCCCAGCAGAGGCTTCCAGCCCTCTCATCATTGCTGGGGCCTCCTCTGGCCCCGCTCCAAGAGGTCCACGTCTTTCATGTGCTGGGGACTCCAGAGCTGGCCCCAGCACTGCAGGGGGGTCTCACCAGAGCAGAGCAGACAGGAGGTTTCTCAGCATCTTTCCTTCCCCACACCAGCAAGGTGTGGTGGTTGTCAGAAGAAGTGATGTTAAAACAGACAGTCTTTCTGCTGGAAGTTGTCCTGAAGCATGCGCTGCTGTGTGGAACCTGCATGGCCCAAAGGCTGTGGCTTGGGGGCTGTGGCCAACAGCAGAAGATCAGGGAGGAGCACAGGACCTTTGGGATCACCTGGAAATGCTTTCCCAGGACATTGCTGAGCTCTTGGCTTGGGCAGTCCCTGAGGTGTGTGACATTCCCCATCAGCCTCCAAGCCCACACCATCTCACTCTGACATATAACTGGAGCACGGCCCATGAAACAGGACCCACCATGGTGTGTCTGTATGGAGAGAAGGGACTGGGGCAGCAGCGTGTTGTGCTCTGGGACCGCAGCCGCTTCATCTACAGCTACGGCAACAGGATTTGCAGCTGTGCTCAGGTTGAGCAACATGCTGCTTCCCCACAAGACATTTTGCCAGTAGGCAAGGTCCTCAAGGGAATAAATACAGAAAGAGGTCAATAGCTTGTGTGCACCAGCGGCCAGTGGTGGGTCCTTTAATGCGAAGCGTAGAAGCAGGGAAAAAGAGAGGACCAGAAAGCAGGAAATAAGATGCCACTTGGTATGCCTTGGCAGAGTGAGGCCTGCACCACGGTTCTTGTCACATCCAGCTATTTCAGACTTAATTCTTCAAATAATAATTGCCTGCTGTTTGGCCGAACGCCACCCAGAATGTAAATAACATTTGCTGTAGGCAAAGGCTCCTCACCTTGAGAGCCAGCCCTCCTCGAGATGAAACGCCGCTCCGTTTTGCTGGCCCACTTTTATTCCTCTCAGGAATCTTCCTGTAGCTATGCTGATGGCTGGTGTCTGGAGAATCTGATATGGTACCAGAGCTCCTATTTTAGGAAACATATTTGCCAGGGGATATTGCTGTTAATTGACATCCTATTTCTCATCTCCTCTCCTTCCAAAGGTTATTGAAAAGTTTGGGAAATTCACCTTCAAAATCGTGTAGGTTGGCTTATATTCAAGTGATAAGAAGTTTCAGACAAGGTTTTTTGGCCCTCTGTAACCAAGGGGCTATTTTCTCTTAATAAAGTGAGGGTCTGGCTGCTGCAGTGACATTGCTCATCTCTCCATGTGACACTCAGCAACGCAGAGTTTTGAAAAATTGAAGATTTATCCTTCAGTGGTGCAAACAAAAAATAGCTTCAATTTCTTCTGGATGTCTTTATTTTCCTGTATAGTTTAAGCCAATATAGGCTGGCTGGTCAGCACTAATCAGAGGATTTTGCTCATTTTGGTCTGAGATATATAACTACTTTTATTTTTAAATATTCCCCCACCCCACCCCCCCCGGTTAATTTTAGTTAATATTAGGGGCAGATTTAATAATATCACCGTCTCTACTATATTATGCTATATAAAAGGAATAATTTTTAAATTGAGCCTTTTATCCTCAGTGCTATTACTCATCTCCAATTATTCATACCCAAACTTTGGTTTCTTTTGTTACTTTAATGAATTTTTTAGGAGAAACTGCAAGAAAGATAAAGGCCCCATAGGAAGCAATTCCTCGGGCCATCCTGACTCTGATGAGATAGATGACTTAGGTGGCACCTTTACATATGCTAGAATCTTTAAAAATGTGTTGCCCCATGTTTCTATTTATGATCAAGGTGTTCAGAAGGCTCTGCTAAGCACACTCGTGTGGGCTTATTTAGAGTGGTAACTGAATTATGGGAAAATGCAGGTTGGGAGCAGCCTCCAAAACGTGCTGTCCCATTTCCTGCTCCATGCAAAGCATTCAACATTAGAAGGAGGCAGAGCCCTTCTCAAGCCCAGTTTGAAGAATCTCCACGAATGGAGACCCCAGAGCCTCTCAGAGCAACTGTTCAGCAGATTTTTCCTTCTATCCAGTTGGAGTTTTTCTTGCTGCAATTCATATTTGTTGCCTGCCATGCTTTTGCTGTACTTCTGCTACCCTGAGGACAACCTTCCTGTGCTTTCTCTTCTAATGCCCCCAAGCAGTGAAAGATAGCAATGAGGTCCCCTCTCCTCCTGCTCTTTCCCAGGCTCTACAAGCCCAGCTTTCTCATGTTCACAACTTAAGTCCTTTCATGTGCTTTGTCCCCTGACCATGACCACGACTGTGGCCTCCACTGGGCTCTCTCCAGTTTGCTGACAGCTCTTTGGTCCTCAGAGGGCCCAAAGCCGGACACAGTGCTCTAGAAGCCACCATAAGAGGTGTTGAACAGAAGTTGACATTTCTTCCCTTGCCCCGCTGGTTGTACTCTTGCTGATGCAGCCCAAGAGGTAGTTGGCCTTCACTGCTTTCTGCTGTTTGACTTGATGCCCACCAGGACCATCAGGGCTGGTTGTGCAGAGCTGTTCCCTCTCCAGGTAGCCCAGCCTGTCCTGTTGTGTGGGGCTATGGCTTCTCAGACATGGTGTTTGGCATTTGGGTTCCTGTCAGTCTTTGTGTGCAGCCTGTCCTTGTCCCCATCCTCCTGCTCCACCACTTTGGTGTCATGTGTGAACTTGCTGAAGTTGTATGCTGTCCCACTGTCCAGGCTTTTCATGAAGATTTTAAGTTATAAGAATATTTAAATATTAAAACATGATAATATTTAAGATATCAGTTTTGAAAGGAGTGGCCTTCAAGTGTATCTGTCATTGCAGATCAGGCATTGGACCAATGCTGGCTAATTCTTCAATGTAACAAACTTTAGGAACCATGAAACTTTCCAAGTAAAAAGTAATGTTAGAATCATAGAATCATTTAGATTGCAAAAGACCTTAAAGATTACCAAGTTCAACTGTTAACCCAGCCCTGCCAGGGCACCACTAACCCCTGGCCCTCAGCACCACATCTCCACAGCTTGGAAACCCCTCCAGGAATGGGGACTCCACCACTGCCCTTGAATGTTTTGAGCAGCTCTAAACCTCACCTGTTATCTATGCTTCATAATAAATCTCTAGGCTCCCAGAGCAGTGCAACAAACTACTTAACTTCCAACAAGAGCCAGAAAAAATATATTTTCTTTCATTAACTTTTAAAAGCGTACTGATTTAGTGGAATTGCTGCAGCAAATTGTAAATGATGTATGAATTGAAAAATTCATGCCCACCTAACGCACAGGGAGAACATGGACTGGCTCTGCAGTCGAGGCTGTGCTGTTTGCTGTGATGCTGAACTTGCGTGCACAGCAAGAGGAGACCCTTGAGCTGCGACTGCTCTTCCTCAAGCAGATCACTCAGCTCTGCCTAGGAAATACCAAAATACATCACAGTGCCCCAACTGGGGGTTCCTCAGCTGCTCATACACCCAGGTTAAAAGTGCTTATACTTATGTTTATAGGTAGTGTTTATAGTTTTGAGCCCCTCACTCCCAGAAGGACATTGAGAGGCTGGAGCATGTCCAAAGAAGAGCAATGAAGCTGGTGAAGGGTCTGGAGAACAAGTCCTATAAGAAGCAGCTGAGGGAGCTGGGTTGTTCAGCCTGGAGAAAAGGAGGCTCAGGGGTGACCTTCTCACTCTCCACAACTCCCTGAAGGGGCTGGATGGACCTTCCTCTGGTTGGAAGAGACTTTTAAGATCAGTGTGCCCAACCGCTCCCCCAGCCCTGCCAGGGCACCACTAACCCCTGGCCCTCAGCACCACATCTCCATGGCTTGGAAACCCCTCCAGGGATGGGGACTCCACCACTGCCCTGCCCAGACAGGCACAGCCCTTCACAACCCTTGCCAGGAAGACATTGCTCCTCATGTCCAACATCAACCTCCCCTGGTGCAACTTGAGGCCGTTTCCTCTTGTCCTATCTCTTCCTCCTTAGTAGAAGAGACTGACCCCACATCACTCCAACCTCCTTTCAGGAAGTAGTCAAGAGTATAGCAAATGCTACTGCATAATAATAGGAGAACAAAAGAGATGTTTTCACAGAGAAGACACAAATGTGTCTATTTGTAAAAGCAGCCATTTCTACTAGTCATTTTTAAAATGTTCCCCATAGCAAGGTAAAGTTTTGCCTAAGGAATTCCCTTTCTTACTGTGGCACATTTGAAGTTAAATAACTTCAGTTGCCTCTTACTCCTCCTGCTGACTTGTTTTAACTTGAATGAACTAAACTAATGTATTCAACACATTAAATTATGTGCTGCTGCTTTTTTCTGTAAGTAATTGCAATGTATGGAGCAGGAGGTTTGATAAATTGCCTTTCATAGGTTCCAGATCAATAAACATATATGTGTGTGAAAAATTTAAATTGAACTCATGAAGGAGGTCCAAATTAATTAAGTTTATACCAAAGGCCACACTAATTTCTGCAGGCATTGAGGGAGCAACTTCAGTGCTTTATTCAGGAACATGCTGGCTGAGACATTTTCATTGATAAAAGCGGTTACACCAAAATAAAACTGTTTCCTGGTAATGTGCTGTTTTTGTTAATTTTTCAGCAGCATTCTCTTTCACTGAAACAAAGATGTTTTGTTACCTTTACTTCAAGCATGTAATTTCTCAGAGACCTGTCGTATCAATTTGATGCTATTTACCATTATATTTTATTATATTATTTTGGCATATGTCAAAGTACTATAATATTGATCACACAGGAAACTGGAGCTTTTTGTGTCTGCATAGTTGAGGATTAAATATAATACATTTCAGAACAGGGATCAAAATATGTTTCTGAGCATTGGAGCAGTCTGTCAAAAGGAGATCCCGTATTCCAGCCTGCAGTAGTTAATAACACAGCCTGCCTGGGGTTGTGAAAGACCAAAATTCAGCATTATCTGAGCATGTGGATACCTATTATGAGCATTGCGGGTAATGAGAACCTTTAAATAACAAAGCTGCCTTACCTTTGGCTTTACAAAAGAAGGGGAAAAGTTAATTTAAAATACAGAGTGACACAGCTTGTCTCAGAGAAAATGGCAGGTAAATGTGTCTGGTTTTAAGGCCCTTTTCCTTCTCATTTCAGAGCTTCTAAAATAAGAGATAAAGAGGGAAAGCACCTTTAACTCTGGAAGTCTACACTGTGGTGGTGGAGTGCAAAGCAGGGATGGCTGAGCCAGGCCTGGGAGATCAGCAGATCTTCTGTTCATCTGCAGAGCTGAGCTTCAGCCAGTGACAGTCAGAAGTTCTGCAGGTTTTGAGTCTTTATCATCTGTTTATTTTGGGTTTTGACCCTGAACATTAGCCAGTGCTATTCCTACCCTGTGTCCCGGGCATTTCACAGGAAAACCCATTCTTGTGAGATCTCTAGGGAACACCAGGAGGTTCAGTGACGGATAAGCCTCAGGCCAGCTCTAACTCCCAGTCTGTGGGACATTGTTGGTGTCATGGTGCGAACGGCGCCCAGGTGATGGGCTGTGCTCTGCCATCGCCCCAGAGGAGCGGGGCTGTGGCCAGCCGGGGTGCCGGGCAGTGCGGGTGTGTGGCTCTCTGAAGTCCCTGCCAGGCACACGCCTTCCAGAAATATTTTATATATAGAAATACCAGTAAGGCTGTGGCCTCAACTGGTTGTTGGCCAGGGGAGAAGAGGAGGAAAACAAGGAGAGTCCCCAGGCCCCCAGATCCCACATCCTCGGTCAGAGGAACACATGTCCTGTGGTTACAACCTACTGGCAACACCTCCAGCTCCTCTCCAACCCCCTGTATTGTGCTCTCCTCTGCATGATGCCACCTCGCTTTGTGCCCTGTCACTGTGGGACAGAGACATTAATGACCGGTTTCCAGGTGGCCGCAGGGCCAGCAGCCGTACCCCACTGCTCACCCAGCCGTCCCCCTCTCCGTGCGTCTTGCTGTTTCCCTTTCAGAGAGATTCTTATTCAATTTACAACTTCTTATGATATTCCACTTTAATAGATTATTTCCTGTGTGGCCCTTTATTAAACGTTTTATAAAAATTCAGACAGATTAATCCTCTGAAATTTCCTTGCCTAGAAAAAACAGCTATGTTATCAAGGCTTTCCTTGATAACACTCTGTTAATCTGGAACTATGTATCCTCAGTCAGCCCAAGATGCATTTCATCACGGTCTCTTTTTACACTCTCATGTTTTACTATTTCCTCCAAGACATGTCCCAAAGCCATCCATTCTAATGGTCTTATTGTTATTATTATTATTTCCTCACCCCAGCATCTTGCTCAAGAGCGGTGCCACAGAGCGGGCAGCTTCACAGCGCGTCACCTCACATTTGTTAGGTTTATTCGAAATCTTTGCCTGTGGACCGCAGTATGGCATTGCATTTCCTTCAGAGTCCTGGGGTGTGGGAGCTGTTTTCCTCAGAGCAAGCCAAGGCAGCAATTTCAGCTTGCTTTTGAGCGCAGAGGTGGCCACCAGAACCTGTGAGACTCTGAGAAAGCAGCAGCTCCGACTGACAGATTGGCCAGGGTATAAGGAGGGATCCTCATGATGGATCCTGTCTCTGGATTAGAGAGGTTCAGTTGTTGCACAGGACTATCTGCTCCAATGGTGAAGGTCCAAGTCTAGATTGAGGGACTCGTATTCTGGGCAACACCAGTTCTTGGTCTGGATTGGTACCAGTGTAGTACTGTCTTAACCCCCAGTTCCCTACCGTGTTCAAGGGCCTCAAGAGACCATCTGGTGTTCTTTTCTTATAGCAAATTTGGTAGATTTAGGTAACAGAGAATACTTGATCTGTTTTTTTAATTAACTAAAAGAAATCTGTAGCACCAATTTCTTAAGAAAATTTTCTGACATCTTCTGATGAATTCACTGTTACATTAACACAGGTACGGCAGTTTTGAACACTTTAAAGACCACAGACAATCAGATAAATTACTGAGCTTTATGAGATGTTATGTCTCCTAAATGTATGCGATGGTGCAGCCTGTCGTGCACTCTGGGTACCCAGGACAGCTCTGGTGGGGAATGCAGCTTAATTTGAAATTATCTTTGCTAGATTAGGTTACTTGTCTGTTTTTTCCATTGCGAGAGGTACTGTAGCTACGGAATACAGTCCTACAAATACACCTTCTCCTTTAAGGGTGTAAATCGTAGAATGGTTTGGGTAGGAAGGGACCTTTCAAGGCTATCCAGTCCAACCCCCCTGCGCTGAGCAGGGACATCTGCAACTCGAGCAGGTTGCTCAGAGCCCCGGCCAACCTCACCTGC
>JAVSBS010025177.1:145453-167909 GCA_033124195.1 Coracias cyanogaster | reverse complement strand
GATGGGGCAGCCACCACCTCTCTGGGCAACCACAGCCAGGCTCTCACCACCCTCAGCACCAAAAATTTCTTCCTTCTCTCTAGTCTAAATCTCCGTCTTTTAGTTTAAACCCATCACCCCTTGTCCTGTCACAACAGACCCTGCTCAAAAGTCTGTCCCCATCTTTCTGATTGGCCCCTTGAAGTTCTGAAAGGCCCCAAGAAGGTCTCCGTGGAGCCTTCTCTTCTCCAGGCTGAAGAAGCCCAACTCTCCCATCCTTTCTTCTCTAATGCAAGGTGGTTGGTAAGGCTGAATGGAATTCTTATTCCAGACATATCCTGCTGTTAGCCACAGCCTAACTAAAACTGCATCCCACCAGTGACTCCAGTGCTGCTCCACTGCCAGTGCCCAGCTTGCAAATATGACAGATGCTGGCACTGCTTCCTTTTGAAGGAGACTTGACCAGAAGGGAAAGTTGAGGGATGTTTCTTGGTCCCTGCATGGTGCTGAGGCTGCAGCAGTATCTGAAGCCGTGTATAGAAGCTGTACGTGGCAGCCCCCACCCACAGTGCCTGGCTGTTCGGGGGGAAATGCAAGCAAAAGGGTAAATTCAGAGTAATAGTCTCCCCGGCAAACTGCTGGTCAGAGACCACCTGAGCTAGAGGTTGTGCCCAGGCTGCTGTGATTATTTCTGGATTCTTGTTCTACACAGTAATTTTTTAAAAATATATTTATTACTTGGGCAACTGCTAAAGATTATGCCAATGAGTTCTGCAGTCTTATTACAGAATCACAGGAAACAGGACCAGGAGGGGACTTCAGGAGGACATCTGGTCCATCACTTGCCCCAAGGCAAGAACAATTACATAATGTCATTCCTGACAGATGTTTGCCCAACATTTTAATGAAAAAATGCTCTCGTTTGTTAGTTCTGAATGTGTTACCTGGTAAGCTGACCGCAGTCCTTGCTCTTTCTTTTATGAAAGTAGTGTCTGCCCACCCCCCATCCACTGCTTCTGTGTCATTTTCGACTTTACAGGCTCCCTCATTTTCTCGGAGTTTGATTTTTTTCCTTCCTGAGGTTGAGAAGTTCTAATCTCTTTAGACTTTGCTCATACATATTCATGCAGGATGTGAAAATACCGCTGCAGAGTGCGTGTTTCACTCCCTTCAGGAGCTGATGCTAGCAGTGATGGAAGCCTACAGCTAGCTGGAAAATCCTGCAGAATTGTTGTTGTATTGAAGATTTTAGTGCTGAAAAAACAAGAGATTCTGGGTATGCAGAAAAATAAATGCAGACTAGAGGGCCTATTCTGTGTATCTAGAGGGCACATCTTATTTATGTTAAATTAACTCCATTTCACTCTCTACTTTCATCCCCTAATGTCAGCATCCACAATTGCATCCACTCGACACCCACACAGTCCTGCCGAGCCAGTCTGATCTTTCAAAAAAACTTCCCCAGGGAGTTTTCCATTTCCTGAAAACCCCCAAGAGTCCTTTTGTAATGATCGGGTTGTAAAAAGGGAAGAGTCAATAAAAGGAGAATATCCATATCACTTTCCAAAGGGCTTATTTAAGAAGATAACAGAAATGACAAATAAAAGTTCCAACTTCTTCAGCTCCATCTGTGTAAGAAAAGGGTTCAGTCAACCTTCTAGTTGCTTCAGTTCTACCACTGTCACACTCTGCGAACAAGTACGGTGTGGAACTGGCTCGTCACTTGGATCTTCTAATTACTGCCAAAAATTACTCAAGCTTCTGTTAATAATTTTCATTAATCTTAGAAGCCACTTTGATACTGGCTACTGAAACCAGTTTGAACAGCACAGGCTCTAGATCCATCCACTGGAAAATGCCTGTGAAGAGAGAAAAGCAGAACTTATTTTGTGCAATAAACTCAGAGGGACTTAAAAAAGAGATTTTAAACATATGACTTAGAATATTTTGGAAATTATTTCTTCTACAACTCTTAAAAGATCCTGAATATGCTCTTCCTTACAGCTGGTTGGGTGATTTTGTACATTTTAAGTAATGTTTTATTTCCATTGCAAAGGGGAGAAAATACAATGTTGTTTTTTATTTAGAAGTCACCCAAATCTAAATCCTAATCTGTTTAATTCAAAGTGTAATGTTATTGGGTTTTTTTAGTAATTTAAGTCACACAGACACAGAACATGAGTCTTGGAGAATCCAGACAGTCTCTCTTCTGTTGTCCCATCTTCCCCAAATAAACGACTATCCCTCAGCCAAAGATTATACCAAATTTGGAAGGACTGGGGGTTAATTTAGTGTAACACTACCGCAAATTGTCTACTGCTGAAAATAGAAGTGATAATTTTAAGTCACAGGAAAATAGAGAGGACTAAGAGCACACTAAATATAAACAAAACCACCAAAATAAGGAATGGAAAGTCCCAGGCATCCAGTTTTGTTAAGAACCAAGGAGTAAATGATGGAAATTAGAGAAAATCAATATGGTCCTTAGTGGACAAAGGGACCTGCATTGGTGGTATCACTTGAAGACAGCTGCAGAGACAGTTTCAAGCCTTCTCACACTCTACGTCCCTGTAAGTGGGTGGCACTGGGCAGCACACAGCCGCAGTGAGCAGAAATAGCTTCAACAAGTATTTCTGAAGCCAAGGATTAATCAGAAATCAGACAAATAAAATGGAAACATTTTTAGAGAGGTTATGACCCTATGTCCATGCTAAATGCTGGGTGTGTAAATCGCTGTGCTTTGGGTTGCTGAAGGGAGCAGTTTGGGTTATAAAAGCTGTACTATGGGAAGGTGGTACGACCCCTGTCCAAGAACAGGTATTTTCCCACCAGCCAGAGAAGACAGAGGATTTACCTATCTTTTATCTCTGAAAGAAGAGGAATGAGTCTCAGAGTCACAGAACGTAAGTAAAAGTGTACAGGGAAATGTCTAATCTTGCAAGTATTTTCAGTATCAAGGGAGAACATTATTGCATATTCAAAATACCTTGAGGTGTCACGAACTAGCCCAAAGCCAACACTTGAGCGTAGTTATTTCACTTTATCACACAGTCAAGGAACTTGTAATTATTTCCAGTTGAACTTCTACTTCAGAAAGTGACCCCAACCAAAACTGATCCAAAGCCCCCTGAGGAGTGAGACCTGCTATTCTTACACAGCCCAACAGCCACGTGGATTTCTGGATTCTGTTAATTTAATCTGTTTTCTTCATGCCCACTTCCTAGGTTTCAGCGTGAGTTCAATCTTAGTGCAAAGAAAAAGCACATGATAAATAAATACATTCATATAAGACCAGAAATAAAGTAGTGTCTTATTTTCATGCTGTATTTTTCCCATGTCCACGCCACTAAAACAGATCAGTGTGCACAGGCAAGAAAGGAAACAAATGTATATTTGGTATCCAAAACTAATACCACAAATCCTAACAGGCATGAAACGGTTCTCATTTAACTATGCAAAAAAAAAGGCTTCTAACCTTAATAACAAACCATTATCTCAAGCAAATCTGAAATGGCTTATACAGTGTTGAAATAGGAACATCTCTTAGCAGGCAAAATGCAACCTGGGGAAATACAAAACATGGCTGGTAAATTAATAATCTGTTAGCAGAAATTGCAGGCAGCAGCAGGAAGAAGCCACGTAGTTTAAAGTTTTCCTAGATTAAAAACTACATTTCATCCTCTCCCTCTCTGTCTTGCATGATCCCCTTCTTCGCTCACCCTTCCACTCCCCTCCTAACCCACTCAGCTTCCCATGAGTTCATTCTAAAGTTTAATTTTTCTTCTAGTTCTAGAAGAATAGCCAGTTCAGGGCACAATTCACAGGCACATCTTCACTGTGCAGACACTGTCTGGGGAGAAAGTGGGGCAGGGTCTGTACCCTAAGCAGAGACTCTGCTGTGCAGATGAAATCCCCGCTTCCTCACGCTCCTCCTCTCTCTTTCAGCCGTGGCCTTGCCACTTCAGAGTCAGATCATCTTGTAACCTGTAATGGATTTATAAGGTGTCTGTGGAGTATGGGATTATTATCCTCGTTTTCCAGACAAGAGCTGGCGGAGTGAGCTGCCTGAAGCCCCACACACAGGGACCTTGAGCGTGGCACGGCACCTGGGGAGGGGGGGGAAAGGCAGTCGCGAGCCAGCAGCCGTGTCACTGGGGAAACCAGCAGAGGAAGATGAAGACCTTACAAATGACACAGGACGAGCAGAGCTACCGACCATACCAAGGAAATATTCAGGTCGATACGATTTCATGCATCGCATTAGTGATAAAATCCTGGAAGCACTGTGGACAAATGACTGCACTGAAGTAAGACTGTTTGTCCTGGTTCAGACCGGCAGGAACCGTGTTTTCTGCACCTGGAAAAAACAGGAAGAAATCTCTATGCTAAAGGGGATGGTGAAATGTTCTCCAAGGCTTTCTTCTCAAGGAGTAAACAAAAAAAAAATCTCTTGAAATGTTCAGATCAATAGGACCCTGCATGCGGGATCCCCGAGCAAACTGGGATGGGAGAGCTGTCTCTCAGGTACGGACCTTTATTTAATCTGGGAATAATAGGGAAACTCCATAGCCAGGGATGTTTCATTGGGCAGAGAGGATGAACCAAGCAGCCACACACCAGATGACATGATGTTATCCCTGTTTAATTAAGGAAAAAACTGCTACAGGCTGAAGAGAGAGCAAAGAGACAGGGCCAACCCCCGTCCCAGCCAGCATGGATTATGGTGTCAATGTGGTCTGGTTTCCTCCCAGGAGGGATTACGGATTTGACAGGTAGAGGTAACAGTGTGCAACCCTCGTAAGCTGTTTGGCTTGTCCTCTGGGTTTCCACTAAGAGGAGATCACCAAATGTAGGTGTTTTAAAAGGAATACTTAGTAAAAATTGCACAGAAAGACAAAGCTCTGTGCTTTGAGGGTGAATATGTTGGTATTATCCAAAAAGTATGAATGTGACAACCACCGGCAGAAGGTAAAAATGGATTGTATGGATTGTCAGGTAGAGCTGGTGGCAAACAAATGACATGTTAATACAGACGATCATGTGGCCAGTGTACAGGCCTGATGAAGAGGTAGAAGGTGGAAGTGATGCTGAAAAGGTCAGAGTGGCAAGTCACCAGGCTCAGCATTAGCTCTTCACTTGGTGCCAGAGGTTGAAAAAATGCTTGGGATGTATAAAGGAAATAGAGTAGAGGTTTCATTTCTGAAAAATAAGAGCACTGGTGAGAGAAATGCTGGATTAGTGAGTTGTGTAATGCTTTTTTTTTTTCTTGCAGAAAACCTGAGATGCACGCCCTGAGATATAAATTCTGCCATCTGGGGGAAATGTCCCATGAATTAAGAGCTCAGATTGTGACTGGGGTCCAGGAAAATGCCTGCCAAATTCCCCTTGGAAGTGAACCCTTTCCAAGGGGAAGCCAGCAGAAGAGAAAGAGGTTGAATTAATAAATGAGAATTAATCACATCCAAGTGTTTCCAGCTCCGCCAACGCAACACACAGTTCAGGGAAGTCATTTGTGTTGAGGCACCCGTAAAGAAAGCAAAGTGGTTGTAATTATTTATCTAAACTCTTTTATCATTACAGGAAAAACACTTATAAAAATAAAAATAAATTAAAAAACCCTGAAAACAGTAGTTGCATCCTGTATAAACTATTTTGATCGGGTCAGCTTAGAGACTTCTAACAGCAATTGCCCCTTTGGGACTGGGACTGCTCTTGGCTGGGATCAGCATCCCTTAGTCTGGAAGTAGCTAGTGAATACAACTTCAGTGTACTGAATAGTAAAACTGGTAATAAACAGGTTACAAATTTCCTCTGGGGCTGGTGACTCTGATCTGGTATCTCATGAACAGACCAGCAAGGTCCAGAAGGGACCTCCATAGATCATGCAGACCTCATATTGCATGCTGATCTAAAACTCAGCAGGTATCTCAAACCACTGACACACTTGAAGCCAAGTCCATCAGGAAAGCTAGGCAAGGAACTGCCCCAAGCTGAGGACAGCACCTCTCTGTGTCTATCAGCAGTGATGTCCTCCTTTGTGTGGATACCACAATTCATACTGACCGGTACTCAAAAGGAGAACGATTAGGCTGATATCCAAACCCTGTAAGATGCCCACTCTCAAGAAAGCACTCAACAAAAGCTCATCTAACTAAACACATGCCAAAAGTTTATTGCTGTGGAAGATTTTTTCCCAGAAACTTACTTAGATGCCCAGAAGTCTGCTATTTTCTCTTCTGCCCAAGGTGCTGTGCTCTTGACGGGGATGGGTCCCTCAGTGTCTGTCTCACACCTCTTCCTGGGCGTGTTCATAAGCAAGGTGTTTGTCCTCATTCTCTGAGCTGAGCAATGCAGGAGGTGGGGTTTGAATGCAGTCCCTGGTAGAGCAGGTGGGAGAAAAATCGGAAGGAGGTGCTTCTCTTAAAATGCATAATGAAATGATGGAAGTCACCAGTGCTGCTTGTCGAGGGAGTTAAACATTTACAGGACCAGACACAAGGAGGATATAGCTGTAGAAGCTGGGAAACAGTAATGATGGGAGCCACAGGGAGAACGGACCAGGAGAGAAATAAGTAGTTGACTGCCATCCATTTACATCCTTATTCTTTTTCTTACTGGAAGAGATGCTGATGATCATCATGTCTCCCTTTGGACATGACACAGGGTGCAGGAGCCTCACCCAGCAGCTACTCCATAAAGCTATGTCTGCAAAGGAAATTCAGTCTTGATTTAAGACAGGGACAACTGCAACTGCAGGCCAGCTTACACCAGCTTCATGAGATCAGGCTCATAATGTCATGACTTGCAGCAATGTGACCTTTTTGGAAACCATTTGTGCTCGGAGGTTAAAATGAATATATCTTCCTGTTCTTTGCTTGAACAGCTCCTCAAAACTTCCTTGAAAATCCCCAGCAAGATAGTGTCAAGTTCATCCCTTACTGAAAAATTTCCTTCATAGAATTTCTCCAAGCAAGAAAGAAAACTATTATATTCAGAGACATCTTATTTGTAAAGCCAGCATTACTTGAAAGGACCTTGAAAATACTGAACTTTTTGGTCTAACCCATAAGGAAGCAGCTTTTTTTTTTCTTTTTTCCATTGGACTAAAGTGAGGTGAAGAGGTGGTTGGAGTGGGGGTTACATGACATATGGATGCCAGCAGATGTGGTGCGTTGAAATGTATTTAGCAGTAACGAGATACAACACAGTTCTCTAGATCTGTTATAAACGAAGTAAAACATTTGTTTATATGCACCAAAGAAGCTTCTGGAACTTCTTACTCAGAGACATCCCAGAGGTGAATGTTCTCCCCATTTCTCTCCACAGGTACTCATTTTATCCAGCAAACTGGGTGTCAGAGAAGGGGATGTAATAGAGGTTACAATGAATCAGAAATTTTGCTGCTGAGACACCATTTCCAACAGTCCAGATCCAAGGAATAGTGTATTTTAAATGGTGATCGGTGCTGTCGGGAAATGGCATAGCTCCAGAGGAAAATGGAAATACAAGTAATTAATTACTAGTTCTGCTTTCTATTCAAGTGCAGGCAAATAGTCACTCAGTTAACCGTGATATTACTACAGTCAGTCCTCTTATAATAGTCCTGCTATGCCCTTGATCCTTTCAATTAATGGTGTATTTGCTCACTAATTGTGCCCTAGACTGCAGTTAAATTCTCAAGTAGACTATTTCCATTGTAATCTTTCTTAGAGCCCTGTCAGGTTTGGAGTGTCAACCTCTTTTTAAAAATTAATTCTTAAATCCCAATATTGTATTGTGTGAATATAACACAGAAGAAAATAGAATGAAATCTGCATTATGGGCACCCCTGCTCTCTGCTGCATGTCCCTGCATGTAGCGACTAATTTCATTGGTTGGAAGCCTCCCTTCCTTTCACTCATTTGCTTGTGAAACTCTGTGAAAATTTGTCTCTGGATTATTGCTATTCCATTGTTTTCTTAAGTTTTTTAATTGTTTAAAACTCACATTACTGTACATCAGAGAAAACCCAGCAGCCAGGAAAGGAGCCATGCAGAAGGCAGCTGTCCCATTGCATGTGCTCCAGTGATGGCATCTACCTGTGAAGCAGAAGGACCCCTGAGCGTGGGATGGCAGCAGATTTCTCTCTCTGTTCGCAGAACAGGGCCGCAGCCACGACAACCATGCAGGACTCCTCACCTTTTCTGGAGGCAGTGGGTATGGACACACAGGGCAGCCGCTGAAGAGCTGCTGCTTGTTTCAAGTTAAAATAGACATTTGAATTCATTCACAAAGGTCATTGCCAGCAATTTGTCTTGCTGTAGCCCTATTTTTCTCAGACTTGTGGTTACAGTACCCAGGGGATGAACAAAGTGTGTTCTCACAGCCAAACAAATGCTCGTCTTCATTGTTTCAAGTACTTTTAAACAACTTTTATTGCCACGCTCAAGCGCTGTACCTGTTCTTCAACATCTGCTGCCGACGTTTGCTGTACACTGAAGAGAAGATGCATAAGCACTTATGAAAGATTAGCTTGCAGTGGGAGTACAAGTGAAAGGAGCTTGATACTTATTAAGTTAATTATTCAATGGAACCGGTTCTTCCCTTATGAATTTCATTTAATCTTCACAGCACAATTTCCTTCAGAAAACACGATGGTCTTAATGAGTCAAGTCTGAAGTCTTCTGTTCTTTTCAGGTGAGCGGGTTAATTTTCTATATAATTAGTTAATTGCAAAAACTTGAGCTGTTGATAGCAAGTTAGAGGGAAATCAGTAGAGCACCTTTTCCATGTCTCTTGAGGTAAATTATCTGAGAAGAGGCTGGCACTGTAAAGATTACAGAAATTTTGAAGGTCTTTGTAAAATGTTTAACCTTAAGAAATTAGAAAAGAGAGCACACATTTAGCAGTGAGACTGCTTCATTCATTAGTATTCTTGTTTCCTTATTTTAACTCCTGACACTTTTATACTTTTCTTTTTACTTTCTCTGCTGTAACGTGCATTCCAGACTCCCTTCCAACATTTCTGTGCTTTTCCATTAGAGATCTGTTTCAAATGGTGTTAACCCCTCGAGTGACAGAATTTGTAACTCTGCCAGCATCTCATCTTTAAGGTCTTTCCATCTGTTTTATCAAATGCAACTCACATTTTCTCTCTTCCTTTTTCCAGCCTCCCATGAGAATAGCAGTCCTCTGCTCAGCTGTCCCATGGCTGAACCAGCCCCGGCGCTGGATCCTGCAGCTGCTGTTGCTGGAAGTCCTTAGTGAAATGGCAATGCAAGAGTGATGCTATTACTTGTCGCCATAATCTCCTGCAGTACATCTGACATGGATGTCAACACGTAAAAGCCTATCCAGTGCATCTGCCCTTGGCTTCAGTGCTTGGAAATTTCCTTCTCTGTCAGAGCTAAGGAACCAGCCTGGTCAGAGCACCGGTTCAGAACATCTCCATGAGACTCTGCAGCCTCTGTGTGTTTGGAAGGACAGCTTCCATGGCTTCCATGATTCCCTCTGGCTCAGGTGACAAATCAAGCAGAGTGCTGTGGCTACAGACCACAGCATCCAGAGGCAGCAGGGCTGCCCTCTGTGCTGACCTCTGTGCTCTCAGTGCTCCTGGGTACACCTCAGATTATATGGGCAAGTAGGATAGTAGGCTGGTGGAACCTGGCCTGCCATTCCCTGAAAAGAGAGCCTCAGCTGAAGAGCATGAAATGTCACTTTTTCTTTGTGCCAATAATGGCCAGAGGCAACGGCAGCAGCAGTGCTCTCATTTGGATGCAGCATTTTCAACAGTCATTTTAACTATCAGAATAGAATTTAACTCATTCCAGTGTTGCTGGAATTATTAATGCTGCAGTGCAGTGCACATACAGAGAAGCTCACGTCCTTGAACACCCCTGTGAACTATGCAGCGTTTATCTGAACTAACACACACACCATCTCAGCCAAGGGCTGACCATGGCACGGTCCCATGACCCCTGAAACAAGGGAAAATGTCCCAGAACCCTTGGCGCTACTGGCTTGGCTCCAGTACCACAGGAGCCTCAAGCAGCAGGGAGGAGCTGTCAGAAGCTGTCACAGGATTACAGAGGCAGGGAAAGACAGAGAAGATGCTGGCACTTGGCTCCATGGAGGTCATCATCTTCATACTTCCACTCTAGCCCTTGCCCATCATGCTGCACCTCTACGCTTTAGACCTGTCCTTCTGTGTTGGCTTGAGTGTTGTGCGTAAACAAACCGCTGAGCTGTGAGGGCAAACACCATCGCGTGCACAAAGCCCACAGCAAGATGTCCTCACCTCCCTGGAGCTGCCTGTGACCAGTGACAGGCAGAGCTGCGGGCCAAAGGTCAGGCAGGCTGACACAGCACGGGGTGTGCACTGCATACAGCACGCGGGAACACGCACGGGCTCTGCTCTGATCTAGCCTCACTTGCTATTGCTGCTGGAATACACCTTCTCCAGAGGTGATATATGTGGCCCATAAGAAGATATGATGAGTTTTCTTAATGGACATGAATGCTGGTGTTGTAAATAGAGCCAATGCAGCATTTACACATTCTGCTAATTGCATACAAATATTCGAATGACGAGCAGCGCTCCAAAATGTGCATTGCTTATATATATATAAAAAAGTAATAACCTCCCATTCAAGTCATTTTCAGTGCCTGAAAAATAGAAGAGTGATTTGAGGAGTCTTTTCACCCAATTAATGTAAGCTATCATTTCAGGCATTTTCCTTCTCAACTCGGTATCAGAAAAACTCCAAATGGAAATTGTGCACAGGAGAATATATCCCAGGACACAGGAGATGCTTGCAGAAACCTCAATAACTGTCATCAACTTTAATGTAGGCAGGAGCGTGATAATAAACTTTCTGCAGAATCACCCACTGAGGATCATTATTATGACAGCAGAGATCCTCATAGAGACTTGTTCACCGATTAGGAAATGTTTACCGCAATTGTTGGCAAAGGAGAAAAGCTGCCTTATGGACGGTGTTACTGTCTCTACAGACAGAAATATCCATCCCCATAGTGTCCACCTGCAAAGCTGTCTTATTTTTAACAATAGCACTTTGGCAGGACTCAACTAAAGCTCTACACTTCACCTGATTTGTTCCAGCTATGTGCTTTGATTTAAGGAAGTAAATAAATTAAACAACGTGTAACAAAGGCTTTTGGTAATTCTTCCAAGAATTTGTTCTAAAAGAAAAAGGGAGAAAAAGGCAAATTCATCTTGCAAATAACAAGCCTTTCACTGAAGTGATTCTGCCAAATGAATTAGGCTTTGGCTTCTTCTGAGATCTTTCCTCATGCCTAGGAAGGCACGTTTGGGTTTTGTTTGTGTCCTGTACACGCAGGACAGAGCTCAGCCCCGGAGGGCTGCACAAGCAATTCCCACTGGAGTGGGAGCTCATGAAGGGCCAGAAGTTGCCCATTATGAAAAAGTAATTGTTTCAACAAATTGCTGTTCAACCATGTACTCTGGTTGAGCTGCGTTACATTAATAAATTCAAGTGAGGGACCTCAGGGCCTGGTACAGAATTTTTATTTGAATATATTTAATTGTATTCCTAACTTTTTTCTGAAAATGATCTTTACATAGGGCACTCTCCAATTAAAAATTATACAGAATGAGGCATTCAAATAGTTTGAAAGTATTCTTTTTAACTCAGTCGAGTGGAAAGCCATGAATCTGAGAGCCCTGCATGTAGAGAGCGGCTTCATTTTCCACCCTGTCCAAAGGCCCAAAGTGATTCTGTGCATAGAGATAAAAAGAATTCTGGAGAAAAAATACACTGAGCAAAAGCCAAAACCTGGTTTTATCAATTTATGGGGACTGTCTGAGATGGCTGCTGAAGTACTGTGGGGAACATTGTGTCCTGTCTCCAGGAAAAATGATAGAAAACAGGAAAGGCTTTGGAAAGACAACAGTAACTATGGCACAATTTTAGAAAACTCTGCACAGAGGAGGAAAGGAAAGGACTCAGATCCAAGTTTAGGCACATTTAATCAAAGGAAGATCAGCAACAGGAGGCAATGTTGCAAGCAAGTATTTAAACGGCCAGTATGATGCAAGGTGTGGAGGCTGCAGGCAGAAGAGGGTCTGCCTCCAGATGAGGCACAAATCCACGCAGCGCATTTCCAACAAGGAGGACAATTAACAACGGGAACCATATCATCTGCAACAGGGTAAATTCTCCATCACTGAAATTTCCTTGACAGGGTCACAACTGCCTGTCCTTGTGGAAAAGCCCCTGTGCCCCAGGCACAGTGTGTCATTATGGAAATGTCACCAGCTGTATTATGGGACCCACCAGGCTGGCAGTCCTTTTGCTTCTCTATTAAGATGCAGACAGTGGTTGCTGTCTCCCAGAAAGGACTGGGCGTGGGGGTTCCTCTCAGGTATGGTGCTTCCACTCATAAAGAAGAAATCTCATGCTAAACACTTTTAAATGTGAGTTCCTTAACTCAGTGCAATTCATCCAGAGCTTCTAGTGAGGTTGCTTCACTCAGGTACCTAATCTGAAGTGCTACATCTTAAAAACTTTAGATGCTGAGGAAAGGAAATGCCATTGAAGGAATGTTCATTTTTGTTAAATTTAATAAAAAGAAATGTTCAGGGATAAATCCTGTCAGAATGCATTCCTTCACAAGATGTGTCTTTAGGGCGGCCAGCCCAGCGTGGTCAACATGGCACGGCAAGAACTGCTGGACTCAGAGTTTTGCTTCTCTCCAGCAACATCCCAGTTTATTCCATGAAAGTGAAAATCTGGCCGCATGCCACACACTCCCTCGGATTCCTTCAGTTATACATAGTAAATGGACTTCCCCCAGGAGAATAATATAACTCACATCAGTAGGTTTGAGTGATCCTTCTCTAACAGCTCAGTGCGTTGGGCAATTCAAACTCCTTCGACCTTGCAGCCAGGCTGCGTTGTGTGCTTTGAAGTCCCAGTCACACAAAGATTTACTGGTATTCAACTTTGCAAACTGTGAGCTGGCATTCCTCAAAGACACAAATCTTACTGAAATAAACTTGGTTTGTGCTTTCACCTCCCCTTGCTGTGTCAAGACCTAATTACGTAACAGACAAATAGTATTTTACGATAAAACCCCTGACACCATGGACTGTATCAACATCTAAATTAAGCACAACCATGGAGTCAGCAAAGAATACTTTAATGCTTCCAGGTTCAGTCTTTAATGAGTCTCAACACGGACACTCTCCCATCGGCAAAGTCCTGTCCCAGTCTGGTAGCTCCCAGCACCAAGGCAGGTATCTCTATCTGCTTCCATGGATGCACACAAATAGGTGTGCAAGCTTGCTCTTTGTGTGTTATCCGGTGCAGGCACCATAGCAAAATAAATCAGTTGCTTTCTGTATCTGCAAGGTTATTTGCCCATCAGAAAGGGCATTTTTCATTGCACTGGTCTCCTTTACACATACCAACAGACATCCAAACCCGCTCTCCGCTGAACAGAAGAGACTAATGAGCAATTCATAGATTTTTTTTTAATGCTGAACATTAAATAAACTACAGATTTCAGGGTGTCAGTACATTGCTGCATAGGTAAGTCTAATAGTCTAACCAGCTTCGTGGCTTCGTCTTAGCTACCTCTCCAGAAATCGTGGCTGGGACAGTTTTGACCTTCCTCAGTGCTCCACGGTCCCCAGAGCCAGCGCATGAATGCCATAGCAAAGGGCTTGGCAGTTTAAAGCGGTGCTGTGGAAGTTTCAGGACATAGTTATGGTAGGATAACTTCCTCACACAGCCGGTAAGTGAGCCGACCAGGGAAGGTGCCCTCCTGGACCCGCTTCTTGTGAACAGGGAAGAACTTGTAGGGGAAGTAAAGGCTGGAGGCCGTCTAGGGCACAGCGATCACGAGATAATTGAGTTTTCGACCCTTGGAGAAACAAGGAGAAGGGTTAGTAACTTAGACTCTCGGAGGGCAAACTTTGACCCGTTCAGAAGACTGATTGACAAAGTCCCTTGGGAGGCTGCCCTGAAGGATAGAGGAGTCCAGGAAGGCTGGACATACTTCAAGAGAGAAGTCTTAAAGGCACAGGAGCAGGCTGTCCCTGTGTGCCAAAAAACAAGTATGCAGGGAAAGAGACCAGCCTGGCTAAATAGGGACCTTTGGCTGGACCTCAAGAACAAAAGGAGAGGCTATGACCTTTGGAAGAGGGGGCAGGTCTCTCATGAAGACTATAAAGATGTAGTGAAGCTATGAAGGGAGAAAATTAGGACAGCCAAAGCACAGCTAGAGCTCAACCTAGCTACAGCTGTTAAGGATAATAAAAAATGTTTCTGTAAATTCATTAACAACAAAAGGAGGATTAGGGAAAATCTCCCTCCTTTATTGGATGCAGAGGGAAACATGGTAACAAAGGATGAGGAAAAGGCTGAGGTGCTCAGCGCCTACTTTGCCTCGGCCTTTAGCAGTGAAACTAGCTGCTCCCTGGACACCCAGCCTCATGAGCTAGGAGACAGGGAGGGGAAGCACAATGAGGACATCACAATTAAAGAGGAATTGGTCAGTGACCTGCTACACCACCTGGATGCACACAAGTCTATGGGACTGGATGGGTTACACTCAAGGATGCTGAAAGGGTTGGCAGACGTGCTCGTCAAGCCACTTTCCATTATTTACCAGAAGTCATGGCCAACTGATATATCGGCCAATCTCGATAAGGACATGTGAGCTGATTGTCAGAAACCCTTGAGATCACCACAGCAAATCCTTTTTTCTGTAGCTGTCATCACCAATGCTACAGCAGTTAGAATTCCTTGGGAAATGAAGAGGAGTGTAGCTACATGCTACTGCAGTGTCTAGAGGATCCAAATCCTCGAAGACTTCCTGCAGCCAGGAGCTCAGAGTTCAGGACTGCTCCTCTGGGTCAAGGCTTTGACTGCACTGATAGGCCTTGATTGCCCTCATGAGCCTCACCTGGCCACCCACACCCTCTGCACCTGGGCTGGGAGCTCTATTTAAGCCGGGATCTGAGCACCTAGAACTTTCCTGAGCTGTACTGTGGGTGTCTCTGCCTCTTGGGTGGACTTTGGATCTGGTTCTTTCTCTGACTCCATCTTCTTTTGCTTCTGCCTGGTCCCTGGACATGTTTTGTTCCTTCCCATGCCTGAGGCTGTTGAGGGACCCTCTCACCAGCCATGGTTGGGCCCTGTGAAGCTGTGTCTGGGTTGGTGAAGGACTACCTGCCCTGGGCCACCCTTGGCACTAGCACTGAGCCCTTCAGGAGCAGCTGCCCCTGGCCAGTGCAGACAAGGTACTGTCAGTTTATGGCTGTGGTAAACTTGCACCAAGCAGGTTCAAAAGCTGTCCATGTCTGCTTTATGCTACAAGACCGTAGAGTATCAGTCTTTGCTGATGGAAAACTGAAAATGGTAAATCTGAACATTGGCTTTGCTGAGGAGAACTTTCCATGGTGGCCTCTTTAATTGCTGTAACCTGTTGTACTGAGAAGGCAAGCCCATTGTTCACTCTAAGGCTGAACTGTCAGGAAGCATTTCAGTCTATCTGGCACTTAAATATGCAGTGCTAAAGACACAGGAGGTGTGTAGGACACCCCAAGCCCCAGGCCAGGATCTGGTCTGGTTCTATCACTCCTGGGGCAGAGCTTGTTCTTGGACCTAGTATAGAAAGCTCTGCAGACCTCCCGAGGCAACCTGCTCCAGTGCTGCTTCATCCCCAGCATTAGAAACTTTTTCTGTTTCTTGCCTGAGCTTACTTTTGTTAAGCTTGCCCTGTCTGTGATGAACATAGAAAACTGATTATTTAATGCTTATTTCCAGCCTTTTATGCAGCTGAAGATCATTAACCACGTTGCCTTGAAACTTATTTTACGCCTATTGTTCCAAATCTCTCCTTGAAGGTAAGATTTTCCAAATGTTTTAATTCTTTTTTTGAGAGGGGTTTTTGTGTTCTCTCCCAGACTGTGTTTGATCCACCTCCTCCTCGAAGTGCATCACCAAACCATGGTCCCAACATGCCCACCGATGCCTTCCCAACACTGGCTGGAGTGGAGGATTTACTTTGTGCAGCTCGCAGGTAAAGCTCCTCTTCAGACACTGCTTTTTCCTAGCTGCACAGCGTTGATTCAGTCCTTTTCAGTTAAACTCTGCATCCTCTTCTGAGCCATATATAAATGTGGATAGCTCCTGCCTACGTATCATACTTGCATCACTTGCCAACTGATATCTTCCTACGTTTCCAGTCCACCTCGAATGGCAAAGCTCTTCCTAACTTGGGCTGTTCTCCAGTATATTTGCAATTCATCCTGTGTTGATGCAGTGATCTTTAGATGTCATCCAGGCTGTTGAAATACTTGGGTTGGCCAATCTGTGCAGATGCATCCCTTCTTCTTGGTAATAAGCACTAATCGCCCTTCTACAAGCATAATTGCCAAGCAGGCTTATACCTGTCATATACTGTTATTGTTTTATAAAATGAAGTATAATATAAACCTCTAAAAATTGTGATGATTTATTTTAGACCATGCTTCTCTCATTCGCTAGGAGAATACTGTGTGAGTGGTCTTGGCTGTTGTTTGGAGCTGTATCAGCTGGTTCTTCATTAGAAATCATCAGATCGTTCCTGTCTCAGGGAGAAAAAAGGGGACGGGTTTGATGTGATTCATTAAAACGAAGCTGTTCCTAGTTTATCACGCTGACTTCCTTCACAGCTTCTCTGTAAAGTAAAACTAATTTCACTGATTTTTACCTCCTGGTTCTTTCTCTTGCATAACGTTGACCTTT
This sequence comes from Coracias cyanogaster, assembly GCA_033124195.1. Classification (NCBI taxonomy): domain Eukaryota; kingdom Metazoa; phylum Chordata; class Aves; order Coraciiformes; family Coraciidae; genus Coracias; species Coracias cyanogaster. The sequence continues at coordinate 151,173 of JAVSBS010025177.1, read as the reverse complement.
TCCCTCTCCTCTAGCACTTTGCACCTCAACTGGTGCAAAGCAGAAATTAGTGATTATTAAATGTAATCACTAATAATGCTGAGGCTAGAATCATGGAATGGTTTGGTTGAAAGGTGTCTTCAAAGGTTTCCTACACAGTTTTTAAATTCTTGCCCATCATTCCTTCAATTTTAGAAAGAAGGCAGGGGTGTGCCCTTTTCTTTGTTGTATTAGTTGTACCAGGCACCTGATCACTGGTTGTTGTTGTTGTTACTGGCAGGGGGGCTTGGACTAGATGCTCTCCAGAGGCCCCTTCCAACCCCTATGATTCTATGATTTACCAGTTACCTTCTGCCAGAAGCTTCCTTATTCCACCGGATACTGAGCCAATGCTATCGGGGGTCACCTTGCTTGATACCGCGTTTCTCATACCTTTGTTTTCAGTAGCTAACGTGCCCTGCTCCCTGGGATTCTGGGTACACACATCCACTGTGGTTTTTCCCATGAGATGTTTGATTCTCTGATTTTCCTGTGGCTTCCTTAGCGTGTGAGGGCTGTGCAAAATGTACCTTTTTTGCCTGCCGTGATATTTCCTCTGCTTTGGGGTAGCGATTGTTCCTTGACAGCTTTGTGATCTGATTTGTTTGTCAATATATCTGCTGAAGCTCATTTTAGCAGACTGAGTTTATTTGCAAGCGGGTCTAGACAGTGTAAGCTGATTAGGATTGTCAGAAATGGAGCTTCCACCTGGGCTTCTCTCCCGTCGTAACTCAGCAGCATTAACAAATGTCAGCAAAGTGCCATTTTCAGACCCGACAGTCTTCAGAAGCAACAGTCTCTAGTAAGGTTAGAAAGGGAGAAAATAGCTGTCATAGTTCAAGCTGAAAAAGGCAAATTTCCCCACTGCTGCCTCCAGTCCTGAAATGCAGTGGGATGAATCGTGCCAGGTTGGTTCACCTTCATGGATGCAAGTCCTGTCTAACAAAGGGATCTGCCACCGAGGCGAGGGCACTTGGTGTTCCTGCAGGACGCTGCTGTGCCTCTGCTGGCTTACCCAAACCCACCTTCTGGAGTAGTGATGGTGCTTTGATACAAGGCAGGGACACTGCTCGCTGTCCTCAGGCTGAGAAAAATTCTGAGCAGAGCACACAGTTGTTGGCTGGGTATTTCCTTCAGCTGTTACCTGTGCTTTCTTTGGAATTTAACAAAGAAATAACTTATGTTTACATCGGATTTTTATTTAGATTTATTTTTGTATTTAGATTGTATTAAGATTACCCTGATTATTTATTACAATGCTTTGGGTCTCTGTTAAACAGAAAGCACAGAAAACTGTAGGCAAAGTGTCATACTCCAATCTGGCACAAAGTTAAAATAACTGTGTAAAAAAAAAAAAAAAATCAGAATTTAAACATCTAAAAATCTTTTTTAAAAAATCAATATATAGCAGCCTAATTTCTCCTTTATCCTGTGTTTGTGTTTGCTTCTTGTATATTCCACGATCAGCATGTATAGGTTGGTGCGCTGGAACTGCACGCAACAAGTTAATCTCATTTTGCACTGTTGAGAAGGGACTTAAAAGGATTTTGCCCCAGGTCACCTTTCTGCAGCTGAGCCAAGAAAAAAAGGAGATGTCTGAGAGGATCATTTATCTATACTTCTGTGTCAGCTGTCATTTGAAAAATAACCCTGCAGAATTCTGGTGTCCAAGTATTTTAATCAGGAATACGTGTTACATAGGCAATATCTATACATGTGTGCTTCCATTTATACAGAAAATAAATCTGCTCCCAAATGTATAGAAGTGAAATGTTATGTATATCACTGAGGTGCATTTAAACACATGTGTAAAGAAAGCAAACTTTAGAGATGCACAACTGATCTGAAAGGAGAGAATGTATGTCTCTGAAATACTGAATAGAAAAAATACTGCCTGGAAAACAAGGGTTCTGAAAGCTCAGGAACGGTCCCTCCCCCCCGATCTGTGGCTGCCCAGGGGTGGGGAGGGAGTGTTAGACCCTGCACAGACCGAAGGCTGTTGTGTTGGGTACCTCTGGGGCGGACCTCCTGGAAGCAATGAGCTGGTTTTCCCACCGGGGCTGAAGTCCTGTGGATGTGTCCTGGTGTCTGCCCCTGCTCCTGGGGTGCTGGAGGAGATTTGGGGTTCTGGCATGACTAACTAGGCTGGTGGGGAGGCATGATTGCCCATCCACCACCAGAGAGCTGACAACATCATGCTGAGATGAGGGAAAAAGTTAAAAGCAAGAGAAAGGCAGAGCAGCGACTCTTGCTGCTGATCCTGCTTGCGCAGGTAACAGTGATGGAAAAATCCCCAAAGGTGAAGGATTTGGGCTCTTGTCACAGACTAAATCTTCTGATGAGCTTCAGTCTAGACTGAGAAAGGGAAGTTCCTGTACTCAGAGAGAAAAAGGAGGATCACAGACTACCAATGTGAGGAGCTCTGTGCAGCTTCCTCTGGGAGCAGGACAGGAGGATGAAGAGGGTGTTGTTACCCAGGCGGAGAGGGGCCTGGTCAGCAACAGGGGCACTTCAGATGGAGCTGCCAGAGACCATTTTGGGTATGAAAGGTTATAATCCATCCCTGTCTACATGTGGAAAAAAGAGGATTGATGTGTCTCTGTCCCGCTGGTCTGGAAAGTGGTGGTTTGGGAAATGGCTGGATGTTTGTGGCTAAAGACAAAAGGAAAGCACACGACTGGGTTTGCGTAGGGGCTGTGGTGCTGGGAAAGGAGCTGCTGAATAGTTGAGGAAGATGCGCACAGCCTGTGGTTAACACCAGGCCGCAGCTGTAAATAGAAACCAGCAGGACTTTGGCTCAGGGCATTGAGAAACACCGGGGATGAAGTTTCTCCTTCAGGAAGGCTTTGCCATGAGCACCAGGAGCTGCAGCATCGTGCCTAGTTGTTATGGGAGGGCCGGGTGAAGATCTGGAGGGTGGAAGGTACCATGGACAAGGGACTGACATACCTGTAGCAGGTGGAGTTCAGTATTCTAAAGAAGGGATGTAATGAGAGTGCCAGAAAAGAGCTGATAGGCTTGAAGAAAAAAAAGCCCTTGAGAGGCTCAGGGAGCAGGAGGGTGTAAAGCCCTGGAAACGAACGTGAGGAGGAAAAAGCACGGGCAGGCCGGCAGTTAACGAAGGAAACCGTGTTAAAGGTGCGATGGCAAACCATCCTTTTGGGGAAGAAAGAATAAAAAAGAACGAGATATATTGAAAAAGGCCAATAGAGGCTGAAGTAATAAAATGTAGCCTGAATATCCACCTTTACCTCCAGTTTTGAGGAACTTGGAGGTGATGAGTAGATCTGTCAAAATATCTTTAATGGGAAAGCTGTGATTTATGAGTTTTTGTTTTTCATTACTTTTTCTCATTTTTTTGAAAGCAAAAAAGGGCAAAATGTAGTGGGGGAACACTCAGGTTTTCCCATTTCTATTATTTTGAATTGAGAAGGATAGGGAGAAGTGGATACTGTTTTCTAAATATGAGAAAACATCCTGTAATTTTTAGTTATTGTTAAAACAAAGAAAGCTTCAGTAAGAAGGGTAAAAGAGAAAGCAGGAGCTGTTGCCATTTCTGCTTCTATAATGTGGGCTGACTTTTTTTTGTTAAGAAAAAAAATACAAATCTTTCTTGTAGGAGAGAACTTGGCTATAGGTGAAAAAAAAAAAATCCAATTTTTCAACTAGCTCTATTCAAACAATTTGCAGACCCACAGATTAATTGCACTAATTAAATGCTTTCAACCACCTTGCTGTTTCCCATGGCAGCCTGCAGAGAGAGAAGCCAGGGCTCTGAACCTGAAAGCTGCTTCTTTGTGCTTCTTCTGGGCTGATAAGCTTACCTTGGTCTCTAAGGAGAATTCCTGCCTCTAGTAAATAATAGGTATTGTCATTGAATTTTTCAGAATACTGTGTACTGAAGATTCTTGGTTTTTCTCATTGGGTGTGTTTGTTGTCATACTTTCTTCCTTCCATGAGTTTGGCATGATTAGATGTAAGAACATGCTGGATGCATCACATGTGCAGTTCCCTTGGAATTTGCCACCCTGAGGAGATCCTGGCAGCTGCCAGACTTTGTCTATGCATGAAAAATAGGTAATCACAGGATGCTGAAGTGCAAAGGGACCTCTGGAGTCCATCTGCACTAATGTCCTGGCTTATGCAGAGCCACCCAGATCCAGTTGCTCAGGACCGTGTCCAGATGGCTTTTGACTGTCTCCATGGGTAGAGGTAGACCGGTCCATGATGCAGTGCTAAGATATGCACAGAATCCTGGTCCAAGGAACCCTGGAACAGACCAAAACACTTTATAACACAAATTATTCCTAGAGACAGGTTCCAAGAGGAATTGTGCCGTTGTCTGAGGCTTCTTTATAAAATACAAGGCACAAAGAAAAGGGACACATGAGTAATGCAGTACCACAAAGCCACGGCTGTAAGAGCTTCAGCAGCTGTAAACCACGCCGTGCAGGGCTCTGCTTCTTGGCTCTATTTTCTGGCAGGTTGAGGAGCAGCCTCCCAGTATGGGAGTGTAATTTGTGAGCACATCTTGTCACCTGCAGCTTGATGGAGGACTTCTGAACAGCTTAAATTCCCCTCTTCTCAGCTCATGTTCAGGTAGTTAAGAGATGCATCCTACGTACAGCTGCTATGCAGGGGAAGATTCAACACCAAGAGCTTCCCCATTAAAGGTAATCGCATGCAGCAAGCTGCACGTGGATCTGGGCTTTATTACTCTTGTGTTCATTCCTCTCCCAGCTGTCACTGGGTGCGTGTGGCCAAGCACTATCTTGCGGCGTTTGCCAGGATTACATTCCTGAAGAGATGAGCTGAAGCAGATTTCCAGGCCCTCGCTCCTCACACGCAGGCTTGGCTGTGGGCACGTGTCTGCAGCTCCTCACTGCTCCACTCGGCCGCAAGAATGAACTCTTCTAAGTAAGAGCACTTATTTAATGTATTCAGATGAGAGCAGTATTTGGCCACGCTTTGCTCATGACCTTTTCATTATTCTGTATTTTGTCGGAGCAGCCACTTTGTCCAGTCCCCAAAGGTTAGTGGGCTGTGGTGTGTAAACACAGGACACTTGGAAAAGCCAAGTAATCAAAGTGCATTTTCATAGCAAAGGTCACAAGCCTATTGCACAGTGTATTATTACACACAACATTAATTTTCAGAACTTACAGGCAGGAACTTGCACAAAAAAGGCATCTGGGTGCCAAATAGAAAAGTTCTCTCTGTAAAGGATAACAGTACAGTGAGATTACCTGTGAAATATCATGATGTCAAAGAGCAGTGAACTGGGATGGTGTGTTGGATGCTATATTGTGTTATGGTTGCCTAGAAATAGTGTGGAAATGTGGCTTGGACTGGCAGCAGTGAGGCCAACAGGACCAGGGCAGGGATCATCCCCAGGAACTGGGCACTGGGGAGGTCACCCCTCGAATCCTGGGGTCAGTTTTTGGCCCCTCGCTCCAAGCAGGACATTGAGGGGCTGGATCATGTCCAGAGAAGGGCAACGAAGCTGGAGAAGGGTCTAGCCGCACAAGTGTGGTGAGGAGCAGCTGAGGTTTCTTCTCCCAAGAAGCAAGTGGCAAGAGGAAACCACCTTAAATTGTACCATGGGAGGTTTAGGTTGAACATGAGTGTCCTGGTTTGAAGGACAGGTGTTTGTTAAGAAGGCAAGAATCCCCCTTGGGATGGGAAGCTGTAACCCTTCCCCC
>JAVSBS010025177.1:23964-34279 GCA_033124195.1 Coracias cyanogaster | reverse complement strand
AGGGGTTTCCAAGCCGTGGAGATGTGGTGCTGAGGGACATGGGTTAGTGGTGCCCTGGCAGTGCTGGGTGAAGGGCTGGACTCAATGATCTTAAAGGGCTCTTCCAGCAAAACAAATCTATGATTCTATCCTCTAATTGACAGAAGGGCAGACAGATGGAAACATGAATTGATCTTCCTGCTGATCTCTCTCAGATACAGGCTCACAAACAGGACAAGGCCAGGGCACAGCCCACTGCTTGGTGCTGCACCACCTCACCTCTGCTCTGCTGGTAAACTTGAAGAAACCACTGTTCTGCACAGCTACTTGAAAGAGGAATCCTAGTTTAATCCTAAGGTATTCAAACCACCTCTTTATAGAAATAAAACCTTCCCAACACTGTTACACCCATTGCACATATGGGCAAATGGAGACAAAAAGCATACAACAGCTTTCCAAAGTCTTGAAAATGAAAGAAGACCCCAAAGCCACCAAAATGGGGGCTTGAGAACAGCAACAGCTTATTGTTCAGAACATAACCTGGAGACAAGCGATACAAGACGCCCTATAATCACACACAGGCAGAAGGGAGTCAGCCAGGACCAGAGTGAAGTTTCTGCAGCAAGAAGTTCTAAATCCAGGCAGAACTACCCAAGGTGGGGCTGCGATGGAGAGCCGAGGTAGGGTCTTCAGTGCCCGCTGGGGAGAGAAGAAGATGCTCACAGGCTCAGTAGCTCTGGATGTGGTTGTCTCAAAGGCTCTCCCTGCCTGGGAGGGGTCCCGCTCCCGGGACGCGCGTGTATCACGAACAGCATGGGAAGAGGCTCCTAATAACATAATTTGCCTTGGTGCCCTGGAGTAAGTCACATTAACTATAAACTGAATCGCTTGCAGATGTTAGAAGACCCAAGCAGGACAGACCCACTGAGCCCAGGAGTGCTGTCTCCCTCTCACCAAGGATTTAAACATCCTCCTTTGCCTTTCGTGCTCCCTTTCAACCTGCACGAATGACAATAAAAACTAAAGATGAAGAATTGTTGCATGATTGTACTTCTGTAGCAAATAAACCACAAAGGATTAATTGCAAGCGACGGTGAGAGTGTTTTTGGAGCAGTTGCTAGAGCTGGTTGCACGAGCCTCAGGAGGGGAGGAGAGGATCTCTCAGGAATTCCCAACTGCAATACCAAATTAAGAAGCAATTTCTACTAGACCCTACAAGACTTGGAAATTAGGAAAAGCTGCTTGAGATTGCTTCTCAGCTCCGTGCTGCATCTCATCAGGTTGCTGTATGCGTTCACTGCATCAACATCATGAATGTTGGGAGTGTTTCAGTAACATTCTCATCTAGAACAGGACAAATGCTTTTATTATATTCTGAGGTGACATCCAGAACAGGAACATGTGTCTGCACATTGGGTGCTGAACTAGAACACAGACTGGTTGGTTGGTTTGTTTCCTCCCTGTAGCACAAGTCTTGTAAAGAGCACCTGAGGGACCTGGGGGTGTTCAGCCTGGAGAAAAGGAGGCTCAGGGGAGACCTTCTGGCTCTGCACAACTCCCTGACAGGAGCTTAGAGCCAGGTGGGGTCGGGCTCTTCTCCCAACAAACAAGTGACAGGACAAGAGGAAATGGCCTCAAGTTGCACCAGGGGAGGTTGAGGTTGGACATGAGGAGCAATTTCTTCAATGAAAGGGCTGTGAAGGGCTGTTTGAGGCTGGGCAGAGCAGTGGTGGAGTCCCCATCCCTGGAGGGGTTTCCAAGCTGTGGAGATGTGGTGCTGAGGGCCAGGGGTTAGTGGTACCCTGGCAGTGCTGGGTTAATGGTTAGACCTGATGATCTTAAAGGCCTCTTCCAACCAAAATGATTCTATGTAGTAAATATACCTTAAATTTGAGCAACTAGAGCACACTGGGATCATTTCTGGGTGAGGAGGACCAGCACGCACAGAAGTGCCACAACCAGCCAGCTGCCTGGGGAAGCACAGCGATCCATGGCATCTCCACGGGTCACCACCACGCTACATGCCACATAGCTGTTCAGCGTTCCACTTCTCCAGTCCAACTTGCCGTTTGAGAGAACCATGACTGACTTTTTTCTTTACTACTACTTCATCAAACACCATCCATGCTTTCAAGCATACAATATACAAAACCCAGTCCTTCCAGTACGCCCCAGGGAAAGCCTGCGCCTACTCTAGGGCATGCCAGGGGGATGCTGGAGGTCCACACATGGGGTGCTCCAAATGGTGCGTGCCAAAAATCTAGTACCAGAAGAAAATACAAATAAAGTTGGAGGGTATAGATGTGCGCTCACTCAAAACCCAACACAGGAGGTTATACAGACTCCCACATAACTGCCTAAGCCATCCTCACCTAGAGCCATGCTCTCTTTTCTGCATAACCTGGTTTGCGCGAGCTCTGCATATTCCTTCCCTGCAAGGCACTTTCCAGTCTCATCCTTGTGCCTCTGCCCCAAACCCCCTCGGACACCAAAGTCCTCTCTGGAATGGTGGCACATGGCAGCACAAGAGCCAGGCAAAAGCAAGTTAATGAAACAGCAAGAAAAGGCAGCAGAAGGCACAGCCAGAGACATCACCAGGGCTTTAGGAGATGGGGATCTTGCAGTGACCATCATACCTGGCACGGGTGAATGTGCTGCCAGCCAGCAAAGGCAAGTCCTGCCAACGGGGCTCTGCCAAGGGCTGGGCTTACACCAGCAACAGCCACCAAAAATAAAGAGGAAGAGCACAGCAGCATTTCTTCCAGGGCTCCAGTTCCTGGGAAACCCCCTCTGCCATCGGCACATCAGCTGGGCTTCACCGACCCCCTCAAAATCATGCTCGCGAGCAAGCCTTACTTTTTCTTTACATGGTTCCAAGTGATGTTTCACCAGCCACTTCTTCCCCAGTTTTTTCTCTCCTGCACGTCCAGAGCTGTGCTGTCTCAGAGTAAATGTCATTACAACTATCAGCTTTACAAGAGAATGCCACGAGCCGTGAATTTTTAATGCCCCGTCTGGAATGCAGAGTAAGAAAGTGTGCGGCAAGTGAAGCACCAAACCCCAGGTTTTGGTAAAAGCGGAGGCAAGGGGGGGTCACTCCCTCTCCAAACGCTCCAGCAGAGCTGGCTGCCGCTCATGTGGGGAACAAAACAGCTCTTGGAGCAGAACAGGGGTTTATTTAACAGGATGAAATAAGTCTCTGTAAGCAGCGAGACCGTCTGCCAGGCTGTAGTTGCCTCTCTTCACTTCTGGCAGATGCCAGGGCACGTCATTACCCTCAAAGCTTTATCAGCTTTGGAGAACAGTATCAACACCGCAGCCTCGCAGCTTGGAGGACTTACAGAGCAAGATAAGGCAACGGGCAGCGCGTGAAGAATTGCCCGCGGCTCCACCGGCGCTTGCACACAGCCCCACGAACCCCCTTGTGCCGGCGGGGACTGCCACCATAGCTGTCACCAATGGTTTTTGCCTACATAAAAACAGCCAGTTTTGGAGAAAAAAAAAATTAATATTATTGATTCAGAGCATGTTAGGGCTTTATGTAGGTTGTCTGTGTTTAAAAGCTTCCTCAGCTCTGTGGAGGACGCCGAGCTGCAGGCTCCTGATTGATGGGCTGGCACACACTGCACTGCAGCAGCAGCTAACGAGACCCAGATTCGCTCTTCAGCTAACAAGATCAGAAAGAGACAGGTCTTTTCTCCTCTGTCCCAGAGAATTAGGATCACCGCAAGGTGCTTTGGCTCTGCTTTATGGAGAGGAAAGGGGGGTTAAGCCCAGCTTTGCAGGAGCTGCCTGGAGCTGGTGCCATGGCCAGACCCATGGCATTGGCCACCGAATCCACGCTGGCCCCACCAGCGGGGTGGGGAACAGGCTCCGCAGCCAGGTCAGAAAAGGCATTTCCGCCCCCCCAGCTTCAGTCCCCGCTCCCGCTCACTCCAAAGAGCACTGGGAAGTAAGGACTAGATTAAAGCTCCTGCTGTGGCACCAACACCACAAACAAGGGCTGTCAGAAGGCTCCGCTTTGTTCAACTTGAGTCACTCTCTGTACATCTTGAATCCTTTAAATCTTTATACAGAACTATTCTGGCGTGTTTTGCTTAACCTCCAAAAAACCCTTTAAATCCGATAGCAGCAGCAGACTAAAGTTTGCAGAACTTCTCTGGTCTAACCACCACAAAGGTTTATTTCCTGCAGCCCACCACTCATCGCACACCTCCCTCGGCTCCACCTTCCTCTTTGCAACGGAGAAATATGGGGCGGAAGAAAAATAGGGCACAATTAACATTGAACAGCTCTTAGAGGGAGCAAAGGGATTCTGATTCGTCAGCAAAAACGTTGACAGAAAATCCAAAGCTGTGAAATTGCACAGTGACTGTTCTGCATTAATTCACCTGCTGAATTTATTATGGCAAGATAATTAGAGGGAATTATCATGACAAGATAATGAAGGGAAAAAGCATTGTGTGTACTATCAGAGAAGCCTCAGGACACACTTTTGCTAAGTTACAGCTTGATCTATGTTTTAGCCCACATTACAGATCTGCTATATGTTATAGTCCACACAAGTCTCATGGGAATTAAAGAGTTAAGGAAAAAAAAAAATCCCTATCTCTGGAAGAAAGTACACCTCCAGTAAATAAAGTAACATTAACAGACATTTCTGCAACACTAATGTATTATTTATAGCTGCTTTAACAAGCCACTGTATAAATATTTCTAAGTGGCTCTTTCCAAGAGGAAGATACCACATCAAATGCACGCGGAAGGGGTTTGGGGTTTTTATTTGTGCTGTTATTCAAAGGACAAAACCACCTGAAGTTTAGAAATTTGCTGCTAAACCACATCTTTTTAATTATACTCCTGCGGATGAGATCTCCACCAGCTCCAAGATGCTCAGTGCAGCAGAAGGGATTTCAGGAGGGCCTGCCAGGGATGCTGCTGGGAACAGGCAGGTGCTTTGTGGCCCCCCACACACCCACACCATTGCTGGGCACAGGGCAGGGACCCCAGGGCCCCCCCACCAGCACAAGCAGAGCCCATGTGCCCTGGCAGCATCCCACCCCCCACACCCTCACCTGACCCTGAGGGTTATGGCAAACACCTTCCCAACCAGCTCTGCTCCTAAGCCACTTCATCGCTCTCCCATTCTCATTTCCACTGATCTGCACGAACATTGGGTGAGCCCCTTCCTCTCCAGCAGGAAGTTTGACAACATGCCAACGGCTCTACCCAGCTTTAGGTGCTAAATTCTCAAAGGTATTGGGGCTCCATTTCAGCGAGCATAAACCAGTGCATTATTTATTTGTTAAATGATGGCTTCTTGCTCCCTCTCCACAGTCAGGAGCAGCCATAGATGTTCTGGCTCAGCACCACGGCCCAGGGCCTGCCCAGCAGCAGGGCTGGAGCTGGAGCAAGCCTTGGCCCTGCCTCAGCTGGCTCTTGCTCATCTTGCCCATCTCATCATGGTTACCCCGGGGTGACGGGAAGAGATGGAGGGTGCCCAGCACTTGCCCTGTCTTATAGAATCATAGAATGTTTCAGGCTGGAAAGGACCTCCAGAGGTCATCCAGTCCAACCTCCCTAGACAAGTAGGGACATCTACCTAGGTCAGGTTGCTCAGAGCCTCACCAAGCCTGACCTTGAATATCTCCAGGGATGGGGACTCCACCACCTCTCTGGGCAGCCAGGTCCAGAGCCTTGGAAGCACTTCCAGATGCTGTTCCTTAACTCATACCGGTCTGACCTAGTTCTTTACAGAAGGTGGTTCAACAGCCAGCTGAGGTTAAAAGGCAGAAGGTTTGAACTGGTGCCCTCACAAAGTGCTGACGAAGCTGCAAATTGCTGTTGTGCCAGGAAAGCAGGAGCCCAGAGCCACAAAGCAGAAGTGATGGAGAGCACCATGTAGAGACCCCAAGCCCACCCAGCATCCCACCAGGTGGGCACAGAGGTATTGACTGTGGCAAGAACTGAGAACAGCATCTCTGCTCGGATCTGACTGCATGAGCATTGCACTTTGTTTTTGTCTTCACTCCTTTAATTCCATCTCTTACCTACTGCTTTTTACCTTTAAAAAAAAAGGCAGTACAAAGCTGGTGCAGCGTGGCTGTTTTCTGCGCATCACTCCTGGGCCCTAAACACGTTCCAGAAGCAGTTCCTGTGCAGCCCGACATTGATTCATCTTCACCTGCTCTCCGAGAAACCCATGAAGCCACGTGCTGATTCAGGCAGGGACTAATGGAAGCTGCCTTTAACCTTGCTCTTTTTTCCTTCCCTTCTATGAATATATTTGTCTTGCTCAGTCCTCAAAGAAATAGGATCAGATTTAATAATCAGCATATCAACCAGCTTTTTTTCCCCTCGGAGAAGGAAACTATTTTCATGCTCACTAAGACTATCAAACAAGGGTTTTCCTCTACAAAAGCCTGGTTTTGCTAAAAGGAAAACAACAAAGGAATCCTAAAGTGAAACCATTACTTAATACAAGTAGATGTTGTAAAAGTTTCTTTCTTGCCATTACTTGTAGCACTGTTTTTTGGTGTGGTCTTTGTTTTTTGGTTGGTTTTTTATGTTTTTTCCCCCCCAGAAGAATGAACCAGATAGATGAGCATACTGAGGGACCCTGAGGCACATCTTAGCCAGAAGCTCAGATCAGCACATTTCACATAAGCTTCACTGCTTCTAGTGGAATTGGGACAAGCAGGTTGAAAATTGAAAGGCAGTTGACCTTGGGGACATGGGCTCCCAGGCCTATCCCAACCATGTGCTGCAGGTCTCCTGGTCCTCAGGGTTGCCTCCAGGCTCACCCCACCACCTCTGCTCTCACCCTAGCACAGGAGCAAGAGCCCTGAGACCCAAAAACCTCCCTCATGGTAAGGAGGGTCCACCCAGAGTGAAGATCAGTTCTTGAACCCATGTATGTGGAACAGGGAAAAGCACCAACTGAGCTGGTGCACACTCAAATTAGTCATTCAGAACCTCAAAGTGTTGAAGATTGTGCTGCAGCAGCTCAAGTCCAAATCACCAAGGTGGTGACCGACAGTCTGGGCCTGCAGTGGCTGCAAGGAGACCTCCAGAAAAACCCAAGGGACCATGGATGAGATGCAGCCGAGCTTTGCCCACTGCAGGTACCTGCAGTAAATAACACAAACTGCATTTTGCTCCTGGCAAAACAGAACAAGAGCAGGTTTCATGACTGCATTTAGTGTGCAAAACAAATCCTCCTCTTCCCACCCATGGCCATGGAGAACATCCCCTACAACTGCGGCCTGAAAGAAGCCCAGCTCCCCAGAAAGGTCTTTCTCATTTAATTGCATGAAATACTTAGAATGCAGATCACATTTGATACATTTCCTCTTTAGCATCATCATCCATCCATTTTATCATTGCTGTTTCAACGGAAACTCTTGAAACTGGAGTTACACACCAGAATCCTGGCTGTGGTGCAAAGGCAAAGTTGGGTCCATGAGGTCAGCTGTACTGGTTTTATTTTCCTGCATTAACTACCAGCGCAAGCCACACATTGAACAGAAAGCCTGATTTTTCTGACAAATGCTGTTGCTCTACCTAGAGAGAGGCAGAACTGATCAGAGCAGCCGCTGCCGGGGGGCACGACGCGCTCTGGAGGGCTGAGCATCACCTAAATAAAATACAAAACCACATTATCAGGGCAGGCCTGACGTTATGTGGAGACAGATTTTCTTCCTGAAACAGATTCAGCTTGAATTTTTGCCCTTCTAAACACCAGCATTCATCAGGCTGGGTTATTTGCCAATGCAGAATAATTCCATATACAGTTAGGGAGGCTGCGGCGAACGGATCAGCGCGGAGAGCGAACCCGCAGCTTGGGCAGCACGACGGAGCATCGCTGCCGCGTCCCCCGCTCCTCCCCATGCTCAGCCTTGCCAGAAGGAAGCAGGCGGGGGCAATGGAAGGGGAAGAGCAGCTGCTGGGTCTGGGGGCTCACCTTGCTGGGCCGGTTGGTATAAATATTACACTAGAAGCACAAGTGAGACCACACAGAACGGCAGCTGGCCCAGAATGTTTAAGCCTCGGGCACGGAACAGAGATGCAGGAAAATGTTCTGGTGTGGGGCTCAGTCCCTGCCGCTGTAAAGCCAGAAATTATGAGGGAAAGGGAATTTTCCTTTGTTCTCACAGCTTCAAAGCCAGGCAAGGTAACACCAGTCTGCTGTGGTAGCAAGGAATGGTGAGGGACTAGATCCTCGGGAAATAACCTGGGAGATGAAAGTGGAGATGAAAAGTCATTTACGGGGGGTCGCAGGGACACAGGAGCCAAGGGCTCTGCTGCCCAGGGAGCAGAGGAGATGGTGCCAACGTGGGAGCCGAGCAACCCACCAACCCTCTGATGGGACCAGGGGAAGGGCTCTGCCCCCACCACCCAAGGCCCTCACCCAGAGGGTGACTGCTGGGTGATTTGTGGCTTTCATTTCCAGTCCTTGCAGGATGAATCACACCCACAACCCACCACAGCAGCCAGCAGGCACCCAGCTGCTGCTGCTGGAGCCAGGAGGGCTCCTTGGCACGGCCCAGCACCAGGCACCACGGCTCAGAGCCATCCAAGAAGCTTGGGGCTCACATACAGAAGAAAATTGGTTATAAAACACATGCAAAAAGCTAGTTTCTCACTCCTGTCAAGGGTTGTCTGTGGTGTTCCCCCCCACCTCTCCATTGGTACCACCAGGGATGTTGCAGTGGATCTTCCTTTTCCTATTTTAATGAGGGTACTTCAGTGTTGGGAGGAGAAACGGCCGCTCCTCAGGTTATTGTGTCTGGCCAAAGCCTTCCGAGTCAATGGGAGTAATAAATGGCAGAAAACTGTAAAATCAAAGCCTATTGCATCCACTGAAATCTGTCAGCCACGAATCTGTAGAAGCACGAGAGGTGCAGACTAAGAGGAGCTTTATCGCAAGCACACACCACAGCCCCCCGAAAGACTTTGGGTTTGGGGTGGGGGTTTTTTGTTGTGTTTTTCTCTAAAGTTAAATTACTCTGTCTACAAACCCACACAACTGCCTCTGACATTTGTTGCTCTTCCTGAAATAATTGCTAAGGCAGAGAGCAGATTGATTACAATGACGCAGATAAGGCCTGGAACCAGAAGGAAAAAAAAAAAAGAAAATCAAATTTAAGAAAGATAGAACAACTTTGCCGTAATGTCCATAGGAAGAAGGAAGTAATCACTCCGGAGGAGCTAAGCACAAACAAGTTTCTGCCCAGAATGGATGTACGCAGCTAAGTCAGAAAGCCAGGGGAAAAGGGGATTTTCCAATGGTACCACTGGCAGATGCTTATGGAAGAGACAGTGGGAGCTGCCACAATTTAAAAAAAAGAAGAATGACCGCAAGCCACAAAAAGTCTTTATATGATGTTACATTTTAAAAGGACCAGCAAATGAAGATTAAATTGAAAGGTGAACAATAACACCACAAAAGTACCTCCATCCTTTTCAACCACCAAAGGTCCCCCAGCAGCAGCAGCTATTTCATGGTGGGTCTGTTCCTGTGGCACTTCTCCCGAGGGCAGGGGGAAGGCTGAGTACTGCAACACACCCTTCTGTCTGAAAATGCGTGAGGTACCAGAACATCCAGGGCAGAGTACTTTAAGGTACACTTGTCTTCAGAAGTCATTCTAATAATTAACAGGTCACTGTATCGTTTTGCTCTAACCCACGATAAAACAGAACAGTAATTACAAAATCCCTCCCAAAATTCTCAATTGGATCATCCACTACCACAGCAGTGAACACTGCTGGGAGAGACCAACCTTCCAGCCCAAGCTCAGTCACATCAAGGACTGATCTGCCAAGATTAAAGAAATTTACTTCAGGAGAGAGGAAAAGCACCGTGCCGTTAACACCAGCACTGCACAGCAAAGGGTCTGGTGCAAACAGCGTCACATTAACTTTTGGTCTCATTTCTGTAGTCATGCCGAGATTGAGTTTAATTGCTCTTCCAGTGAATCGCTGCAGGCTCAGCTCTGGTCTCCTACTGCTCCCAATGAAAGGTTCCCTTGTCACCCCACCCAAATAATTCCATTACCCAGATACAGTTGGACACCATGAGAGATTTGGGACCTTCAGTGGCCTCTTTGCCTGCCAACTCTAGCAGAAGTACACCTGAAAATGGCGCACATGCTCCAAGGTGGTTTTGACAGAGTTCTCCATCCCTAGGTCTGGGCAACCATGTTGCTATTGGAGCCAGCCACTTTGACTCAAAAACCACTGCCTACCAGATTTGGAATCATAGAATTGTTTTGGTTGGAAGAGACCTTTAAGATCATGGAGTCCAACCATTCCCCCAGCACTGCCAGGGCACCAC
>JAVSBS010025177.1:6182-23864 GCA_033124195.1 Coracias cyanogaster | reverse complement strand
CGGCCTGGAAACCCCTCCAGGGATGGGGACTCCACCACTGCCCTGCCCAGCCTGGCACAGCCCTTCACAGCCCTTTCACTGAAGAAATGGTTCCTCATGTCCAACCTCAACCTCCCCTGGCACAACTTGAGGCCGTTTCCTCTTGCCCTGTAACTTGTCCCTTGAGAGAAGAGCCCAACCCCATCTAGCTCCAACCTCCTGGCAGGGAGTTGTGCAGAGCCAGAAGTTCTCCCCTGAGCCTCCTTTGCTCCAGGCTCAACACCCCCAGGTCCCTCAGCCAAAATGCTGCACAGGAGAGGGATTTCCAAGAATATTCACAGCTTTGCTTTGTTGCAGGTTGGGGTTTTTGGAAGTCCCGAGCTGATCCTGCTGAGCAGCAGGGCTGGATTGTAAAGATTTTTATTTCTCTCTGAGATATCACTGCAGGGACTGCTGACCTCCGAACTGTGACATTTTCTCTTTGGACCCAGGTTTCTTCAGTGGCACTATCAGAAGAAACACGAGTCAGGCACCAGTGGCTCTCGGAAATTCAATATGGGAAGTAAGAGGGTCTGGTTGTTCTTCTAGTGCTACGGTGCAGCTGGGAGAACCCCAGACACTTCGCCATCTACATACAAATGCTGGCTTGTTTTCTGAAGCCTCTGTAGCCTTTTTAAGCCCTGGCTGCGAGCTCAGGTGGCAGCAGGAGCACTCAGGGGGCAGGTAAATCGGGCAGCTCGTAGCTCACACCCACCTGGTTCCTCCACTGACCCCAGACCAGAGGCTCCAGCCTGGGCAGCTTTGCCCCCCCAGTAGTGACAGACCCACTCCCTTGCATTTAGATCACTTCTGCTCTTCGGTAACTCCTTTTTAAACACATCATGCTCAAATAGAAATGTGACACAGGAGAGCTACTTAATACAAAAGCAATCACCATAAAGGTGCTTTTCAAAGAAAGACAGTAATATTAAGCAAGAAAATGCCTCAGGCTACTATAGCTCCTGAGAAGTGTCTTGCCAAAAAGAAAAAAAAAAAAGACATACCAAAAAACCACGAACAATCTCCAGCCTTTAACCCTCTCATTGTACCACTGAAGCCTGGAGCATCAAGGTGCAACCCTGAGTGCTCCTCCAGGCACCGAGATACCAAATTCTCACCATGACTCACAAGAATTTAAATGTTGCCAACTACTTCCACTTGGAAAGTAAAAAACAAAATCGAGAGAGGTTTATATTTGGGTAGGGAAGGTAGCTGGTTGACTCAAGTGCAATGTTTGAGTGTTTTGCTCTGAAACTCAGAGAATAAAGAGTAGCGATGTCCTTCCTCTTTGCTGGATGAAGGAAATTCTTAGCATTCATCACTCTCCACTGCAGTTTGGCATGGCAAGGAAGAACATAAGATCTAGTGATGATGACACCGCTACAGCTGTTCCCTTCAAATGTAGCGGCCAAATTCCTAATGACTTCATTAAAGTCAGGTTGTTACCCATAGAACAGGAAAGAAAACAGACATAAAATCAAGGAAGAATTAAGAGACATCACTGAAGGCTCCTCAGAAGATGAACACAATTGTTTTTTTCTTTTATATATTGGGAACAAGATAGAACAAGTGTTTCTGTGGAAAAACAAGAGCTGAACGTACAGCCACAGACTATCGAGTCCCTCTTTGAGCCCTATGTTAGACATTGCCAATGATGTCCCCATGCTCTGGAGAACATCCCTGCTCAGCACCACACATGTGCACCAAATAGGTATCCACGCAGCAGGGACTAGAGAGGATGCAAAACGCAATTCCAGCTGCTGTTGGGTTGTACAGGATCACCCAGAGCCTGTGCTACAGCCTAAGGCAGGAAAAGAAGAGGATGCAGCGGAAGGCGCGATTAAATAATCTTGTTAATGACCTTGCATCACTGAAGGAGCTCCCTAGCAGCCAGGCACAGGAGCTCTGCACAATAAGCCAGCCCAAAGAGAAGTGTTAGCAGTCCTTCACACTCTTAAAATACCAGACAAAGCAGCAGAACCACAACATGGAGCAGCTGGAGGTGAGAACTTCTCATAAAACTATGCGGTACCACAGGGGGGCTCAAAAAAGAATTCTCCAGTCTGGGACCAAATAATCTTTGCTTCACCCAGGCTGTCCTGTCAGAGCTCATGGAGAAACCCTTAGCTCCATGTTTGGCAGCACTAAGAACTTGAACAGTTCGATAAAACCTTGCATACTGACGTCTCCATGTACAGGAGGCTGAGCTTCTGATGAACTGATAGTGCTTGACTCGCGTGTTTTGGCAATGGTAAGAGAGCATTTGCACTTGGTGACAGCTGTGACACATGGCACTGCTACAGCCAACAGCCCATGTGGCATTGGCACAGTGTTAGCCTCAAGTGGGGACAGCACCAATTCATAGCACAGGGACATCAGTTCCACCTATCATTTTTCTCTAGAGAAGAGCCCACATGTGTTTTTCATAATGCCAGTTAAATTAGAACACTCATTATTAAACGAGCTTAAAAAGCATTTTTACAAGCCCCACTAATGGTCCTTAAGTACCTTTAATTACAGCCCGGACCACACTGATTCCACTGCTCCAGACTATCAAGACACGTGTGTCCTCATCACCAACACTCTCACCGAGTTCCTGAGCCACCAGCGCTGGTTTGGTGCTGCAGTGACCAAGTGGTTCCTAATCCCCAGGACACTGATTTCCAGGAACACCTTTCTCTGCTTCCCCAGATCCTTCAGGGCTGTAAGAACAAGCAGACATACCGAGGAAAAGCTGCCCAGGGGGGAGAAGAGGCACCATGCAGGGATGCTCACCAATAAACCCCCTGTCCCCGTGGGAGCGTCTCTTGCTCACTTCCCACCTCACCAATGATCGGGTTCTTCCTCCACTTCGAGTGCCACCCTTAAGGATGAGCAATGGTGCTGTTTGTAGAGGGCAGTTACTGCTATTAGCTGCTGTGGAACACAAGTTAATACTGCAAATAATTCACGTCACCAAGTGCACTGGTAAGGCACATAAAAAACCAAATTACTCCACAGCACTACAGCATTAGCTTAAGAAGTCCAGCAAGATGCAAGTAGCCACAGAGGCATAAAATTATTTCAAATCAAGCACCAACAAGAGGTTCAGTTTCTTTGATGTTGGGGTCTTTTGTTGTTGTTTCTTTCAAAGTTCCCAAGGAACAAAGCAAAGGCTTTACATGAAACAGACTCGTTTATGCTTCGTTAAAGGATGGAGGTGGGGGTTAACTCCCTCTGCCAGATCAGCAACTGCAGCTCCCTTACTTATAAAGCCATAAGTTTGTAGGTGAACAATAAATCCTCATCCTCAGTGCTCGCTGAGTGTTTGCTGCTCTTGGTCTGTGGGTACAGAGGACACAGCAGCTCCTGGCTGTTGGCTTTCCAGAGGCACCTGGGTGGGCTGAGCTGGGCAGGAGGGTCAGCCACGAGCTCCACATCCAATAACGCTGCTGCTCTGCGATGGAGCATGCACAGCACCAGTGTTTGCATACTCTAAGAATAGTTGAAAGATACTAGAACTTAAAACTCGTTGTAGAAAGACCTAAGCGTGGAAGCATCCTCATATGAAACTCAGAAAGAGTGACCTGGACAAGTTAAAGGTACCAAAAAGTCCTGTTCTGGCCAGGAGTAAGACCATGAGCTGGAACTGTGAAGTGTTAGGAATCAAGAATGACAAGGTTTGCTTTTCCAGGGTAAGAAACCAATTTTAAACTAGATTTTGGGACATGTAGGAAGTGCTCAAAGATGCACATTACGTGATAGCGCCAGTCATGTGTCTACAGCTCTTCCTAAACCTGGAAGCTGACATCAGCCCTCATGCACAAGTGAGGCATCCCAGCTGAGGCAACAGACAACCTGGACAAGGAGCACCACCTCAAGTTACTCAGCTTCTTCCAGAGTTGTCAGAAAGATGAAGGATTTGAAGGGGAAATTTCTCACTGTGACTGCTCAGCAGTGATAGCTTGTGACTGAGGAAGGATCTGGTGTGGAGGGCAAAGAGGACTTACACTGGCTGGAAGCAGGAAGGCCAGAGACAGAATGAAGTTTTGCTGGGTGATGAGATAATAAGAAACAGTCTCAGCATTGCTCTGGAGCCAGCCTGGAATGGGAGGCTCAAGGGCTCAGCAGAGCTGGGCGATGGACCCACGGCCAGGCTGAGGTGCCCCACACCGACACAGGATTGGTGCTGGTGCAAGTGGAGATACGGAATGTGCTCGTGACATCTTTGCAGACTCCACGGAGAACCATGTGTTACTGTAGGACCCTGCCCAATGCATGGCACATGAATTTTTCGTTCCTATTTAAGCACAAACAGATTTAATTCACCTCGAGGGGTACCATAAACACTCCCCAGCAGACTGATCCAGTCAGAGGAGAAGCTTCTGGCAGCTTCTCACAGAAGCCACCCCTGTAACACCCCTCCCACTACCAAAGCCTTGCCAGGCAAACCCAACACCGAAGATAATCCTCCTGCTTCCAGAGCACGGCCCGTGAGCAGATCCCCGCTAATCCCTGCGCAGACATCCCATGCAGCCGGGCGCATCTGCTCCGCGGTCCCACTGCACTCGCCTCTTTGTTCCAGGGGCACCATCAGTAGTAGAGGTAGAAAAGGCTCTTCTGGTGCTCGCTGCAGCATTTAATGCTCCACTACAGAACCACAAAAGGTTTCCCAGGGAGAACAGTGACTTGGGGCGCATCCCGACATGACCACGCTGCCAGCTGATGGGGGAAGGCAGGGACGCTCTGCCAGACACAGCTCTGGTCTCTCCAGGAGAGAAACACACCGTTACAGATGGGCCAAACCAGGCTAAGGCTGGTGCTGTGGTCCTCAAAGCATCACAGCTAGATCACACAAGATAGTATAGGGAACATGGCTAAATAACACGGGCTAAATTCCAATCACCTCCTGAGCAGAGGGGTGGGGAAGGGGGAAGTGGCACGGCCTGAGTACCCTCAAGTAATCTAAGACTAATTAGCACGGTAAAAGTGATCGAAGGCCTAACCTGCTAAGGTCAGACGACCTCTGTGGAACGAGCTAGCCACCAACCAGAAGGGCATTGTTTAGATGACCCAAAGGTGACCACTGAACAAGTATTTTGCAGCTTCTCTTTGTTGTAAACTGCATAAAATCCTACAACTCCTCTGAAGGGATGCACAAGCTTCGGGAATTATTGCCTAGCACACTCCTCTGCCCAGGACTGGAATCAAGCATCTCAACACTGTTTTCTCTGGGTAAAGAACCCCAAATTGGGACAACAGCACATCAACTGTGGCCAATCCAGATTCGTGCTGCCAGCAGTGAAGAGGAATTGGCACCTCGAGGTGCAGGTTATTGGAGATCTCACCCTCTGAGGGATGAGCTGAGCTAGTGAAAGACGCGTGCAAGTGTTTCACCTGGACGATATCTACGGCTTGGTAAAGAGGCAACCTATAAAGAGAGAAGTACTCCCCGGAAATTCAATCTATTCTTATCACAGCCCTAACGAAGCTACATCTTTCTGTGGCAAGAAGGAACCTCTGCAAGCTAAGAGCTGTGTTAAATCAGCACGAGCCCAATGTCCAGTTTTTCCACAAGTGGAACACTATTTCCATATGAGTTTTGTAGTAAAACACCTGCTGAATCACATGCAACAAGGACCGTTTTTGCTGGATACACATTCCCCTGTTTCAAATTCCAACTTGGAGCAAGCAGGGAGCAGAAAGGACCTGCACTCATGGGAAACACAGTGAGGAGTAATTAAGTTCAGCTCTGAAAAGATTAAGAGGCCCTGGCTATTAAACATCTTCCATATGATTTTCAAAGCCCTGATTTCTTTAAACAACAGCCTGAAGCATCAGAAAAAGCAGAAGATCCCAGGAGAATCTCTTTAAAGGGGAACATTGGCCTGGGGCAGAAGTCCGGAGGTCCTGCTGAAAGCCTGCAAGCAAAAACTCGGTGTGAAGCAGGAGAAACAGCAGCATCAGGAGCATGGTGCTGGTCCCTGCTCCAGCAGGTTGCTTTACGCCAGCAACGAGTCAAGTCATGCCCAGGGACCTTCCCGAGCTGATTCTGCTGCTCCTCCCGAGCATGTTCTGGAACAGGTGGTGGAGGGAAGGGTCAGATTTAGGAGTGTTGTCCAGCTGCAGACACCACTCTCAGACCCTCTAATTTATGTTCAGCTACAGAAAAATCTCTATCTGAGACCCTGTTTAAAGTCCACTCAAGAGCAGGAAGGTGTTTGTTTGCAGGCTGCCCAAGCAGAGCAAGGGACAGGTCTGGCCCAGGCCAGGCTTGCTGGGCAGTGCTGCTTGCAGATGGCAGATAGTGTCGCTGGAACAGACATCATGACTGGTCTGGAGATACCTTTGTGGTGACAAGCAAAGCTGGTCAGCTGAGCTTTCAGGGGTTTGGGCTGCTGAGACACACAGACCCACCAAAACCACACAGACATTAGCTGGCCCTGAGCAGAGGGACAGTTGAGGTGCTGCCCGAAGCTGTTCATGACAAACATGTCATAAGAACAAGTCTTCTGAGGAGCATCTGAAGGACCTGGAGTTGTTTAGACTGGAGAAAAGAAGGCTTAGAGGAGACCTTCTCACCCTCAGCTCCCTGAGAGGATGCTGTAGCAAGGTGGGGGTCAGTCTGTTCTCCCAAGGAAGAAGCAATAGGACAAGAGGAAATGGCCTCAAGTTCTTCTGGGGAGGCTGAGGTTGGACATGAACAATTTCTTCCCCACAAGGGCTGTGAAGGGTTGTGCCAGGCTGGGCAGGGCAATGGTGGAGTCCCCATCCCTGGAGGGGTTTCCAAGCCGTGGAGATGTGGTGCTGAGGGATATGGGTTAGTGGTGCCCTGGCAGTGATGGGTCTTTTCCAACAAAAGAATTCTATGCCCTGTTGCTGGGGAAACAAGCAAGTCCTGCAGGGCAGGGAGAAGCAGGTGGCCTGCACATTGTCTCACCTAGAGCTGCTTTACCTCCTTTCACTTGTGCTCAAGCATCGTCCAGTGAGGTGAGAGGACAGGGGAAGGACACCCAGATTTGGGGAGCAGTGGGAAGCAGTACCCAGGGAAGACAGACATAGCAGTGGGTGCCCACTGGCCTGCAAAAGATCAGCAACATTTTCTGAAGGTCTAGCAAAATAATCCTAAAAATAGGCCTGATGAAAGCCAGATTTGTCAGGTATGAGATTTGCTCTCTACTTGTCTGATGTTTGATACTTCACTCAGCTTAATAACACAGGAGGCTGACACCTCGCTTTCTGCATTCACCGTTTCCTCCTTACCAGGCTATATAAAGATCTACTTTTTTCCACCAAAGCCATGCACTTGCTAAGAGAAGCAATTTTCAGCTGTACCTTTTACCCAGTATATCTCAACTGCAAAAGAAAACAGGCTCTTACAGATTGTTTTACTCATACCATCTATTAATCTGCTCTTAAAAGCTGACCTCCCGCTGACTGACACCTCCTTGGCGTTCAGGGCTGTTATTTCAGCATGGAGATTAGATCATTTACGTTTCCATGTGAACTTACCTGGGCACTGCAGAGTAGTTTCCACACTGATGTCCACACTTGCACTGCTGATCAGGTTTCAGGTGACCCAGCAGCATCTGAGGGGCAGGTTTGTCAGGATGTCCTGGTATCAGGCCCTCTTTTGCTCTGTGCCAGTGCCACACATCAATGTAAGTGCAAACCAGAGCGATTTCGATATCCGAGGATCTTTAAACAGAAGACAGATACTGGAACAGGCTGCGCAGGGAGGTGGTTGAGTCACCATCCCTGGATGTGTCTGAGGGCCGTTTAGATGTGGTGTTCGTGTGGAGAACTTGTAGAGTAGGGCTGATGGTTGGACTCGATGATCCCAAAGGTCTTTTCCAACCTGAATGATTTTATGACATCTACATTCCCACCCCTACAACATTTCTGAGCATCACCAGAAGGTCTCGGTGACTGGCCAGAGAGGTCAGATCACAGACCTGACAGATCCTTATCTATGGTCCTTGCAGAAACACATTGATAAGACAGTTTTAGATAAAAGCAGAGAAAAAGCTGCTGACAGGAATAGGGAAATTCATCCACGGTCAGAGTACCACAAGCCCAGAGATGCACACACCTTCCACGCAGTCAGAGCAGTCTCTCCTTGTTAGGGTCTGGATTCAACCCTAGTCACCAGAGGTTTTCTTCCAGACAAACAATGTGAAGGAGGGGGTCTGATCTAGATGTATTTCTCTTACACTTTCCTGCTTGTTTCTCCATATTCTTGGCCTCACTGGACATATCTGGAGACCACCACATCCGGATGGCATTGCCGTCTCACCTGGGCCTCGAGAGGACAACCCTGGCACCACATTTACTTTGTCAGTCTTGAGATGTCACCTCAGAAACTCTGTTGCCACAGTATTTTTATGCTTTCCTACCTTGCAGCTTCTCTCACACACCAGCTCTACTCATTCTTTTCACCCTGGCACCCTGGCAATGCATCCACACCGCCTAGAGACAGGTCAAAACTCTTTCTGCTTGTCCCTCTTAAAAAAAATACATTAAAAAACTATTACCAGTGTGCTGAAAGACAAAATAGCTCTTTACCATCTGAAACAGAAGGTGTAATTAATTTTTTCTTTCCCTAGACAGTATCTGAGGCTTAGTAAGTCCCCAAAACTAACTTCAAGTGGAAATATTTCATCAAATCACTTCCACAGCAGTAATTAGAACATATAAGCGACTCAGGCACAGTGACAGAGTCGACACACTCAGAGCCTTGCTCTGCATCACCATTCCCCTTGTTAAAAAGCACACCAGTATCAGCACAATGAGGGTTATGCAATTTTTAAGAGAAAAAAAGCACATGGCAAATAAAACGCTCCCGTGTGGAATGGGCCCTCTCCGCAGGGGGAGCGCGAGTGAGCACACGCGATCAACCATCGCCTTTGGGAAGGGGGGAACAGGTTACCGGGAGGAGGGATGGCAGGAACCGAAGGCATCGGATTGAGGCAAAAAAAACCAACAACAAAGCCGTTATCCCCATAGTGCGAGTTGAAATCTGTGCTCCACCTGAGGAGCCATCCACCATCCAGAAAGACAATTCTCGGATGCTCTGATCTGCTCACTGGCGCATCAACAGTGGTCAGCGATTCCACAACGGTTCAGGGGATCACAGGCGTGCTCAGACAGCAGATACTTCAACCAGAAGAGAGAAAACAGCTCAGTTTCCACTTTTCCAGCCATTCTAGGTGGGAATGAGTACGAATCAAACTCAACAAAAGGCCTCAAACAGTAGCAGGCAGACAGGAGGTCTGCATCACCATCAGAAGGGCACCATTCTCATTCCTCCCTTCATGCAACCATCCACAGGACTACAGCAGAAGAAGCCCAGACATCTGCTGCCATTATCACAAGAAGACGGTTGACCGTGACAAAGTATAACTGCACTGTGCATGCTGAAAGGAAACCAAAGGGTTTTTTGCTCCTCTCATCAGTTAAACCTGGCCTGAAGACCTGCCTTGGATGGAGCAGGGGCTGCTCATCCCAAGCCTAAGCCTACAAGGCAGCTCAACCCCCCAAGGGAGCACTTGGTTTCCAGGGTAGTGGGGAGAGCAACGCAAAGCACCCCCAGCAGATGCAGGCATCCTTCATCCTGTGCTTTGTTGTCTTGGGCATGCAAAACACACTGCTGCTAGAGAAGGGCCTTGCACCAAGCCGCATATGGCCCTTCAACACAGGCAACCAGTGTTCCCACTGAGGGGAGATAAGAAACCACCCGCTCAGAGCTAGCGGCCACCACAGACCGAATATGGACTGCTGAGGAGCTCTGAGGAGACAGCCCAGGGTTTAAACCTGTGGAGCAGCACAGGGAATTGCTCCACCACAACATCCAACAACAACCTCTGCTGCAAGCTGACTGCTCTTCTGCAAGCCCCACATCACCTTCCTGCATCAGGAGGTGACCCAGGCACGAGCTCAAACTCTGTCACAAGCAGATTTCTTGCAGGCTTTTACTCCATCAGCTCCTTGGGTTTTCACACACGCTTCCACCTCTCTCCCCAGACTACCTCTCAAACCGTATTAAAACGCAGTGAACTAGTCATGCTTCTACCAAACAGCTACCAACTACAAGACCAGAAGAATAGAAATAGGAACCCAAAATTAACCCCATCTCCTCCTGAAACTACAGTAAATCATTTACTCACCACACAGCCCAGAGCCACCAGCACTTCCCCACCAGCCTCTGCCCAGGAAGGACTGGGGGCCTCTCCCACTGCCCCCTTTGAAGGGCCACCAGCCCTCCTGCAGGTGATGACTGTCACCTTATCATGAGATGGTGCCCAATTAAGACCAGCTAATTCTGCTAGATTGATTTTGATCAATCACACTAGAATAATTGCAACCGCGGATTTATTTAGCCTGGAATTAAGAGATGGAATTAGCTTTTTTAATCATTTGGGGAACTCCCCCCTGAAATCTCTGATTTATACAGACCATCTGGACCTGATGTGCCTAATTTGCGGTTTTATTTCAAAGCAGCCCCAGCTGCATTGACTAAGGTGTCTGTGGCTGTCTCACAGGGGTCAAACCAACCCCTCACCTACCAATATACTGCCCTGATCTCACTGCAATTGCTCTCTAACCTTCCTTATTAACCAAACACCAGCGTTCAGCAAACAACCTGCCGTTCCTCCCCTATACGTGCACAGACTTGCTGCTCTAACTCTCTGCTGAAGGCACCAGACCTCCCCGGTGCTCCGGCCATCGCACGGGCCGGCTGCAGCGTCCCCACGGTGCCATTTATTCATGTCATGCAAACTTCTTGGCCTGAAGTTTTCTTCCTTGTAGAACTACGGAAGGACAGTATTTCAGCTAATTTAACGCAGGGACTGGAGAGGTGGTGGAAGGGAAGCCAAAGATTCTTTTGCTGGTCTGTTTTGGTGAGGAACGTTGCTGACCCTGGAGCTGCGGTCACCTCTAACCCACCGACCCTCGGTCCCAAGAGCGTCTTCAGGGAGGGTTTGCAGCTTGTGCACAAGCACTCCTCTGAGTGTAGGGCTCTTTGGTAAATTGTTTTTAAAAGAGAATGAGAAAGGTTAATTTAGGAACAAAGGGACATGTTTTAATTGTCATTAGATACCTCAAGCCATGTTTCATGGAACTATTAATAAAGTGCCCCAAGGGGGTGAAGACACCAACACATCACATTCACGACAAGAATAAATGACCCCATAAAATACTCCCTGGTGTACCTCACAGCTAAACTGGCAATATTTATAAATTAAAAATTAACATTTCCGAGCCTCCTACTGGCAGCAGCTCTATTGCTGGAGAAATTAGCGGCAGCCTTAAAACAACAGAACCAACCAAACCGAAGCAAACAAGAAAACACCACAGCCACAGAGCCCACCAGGTATTTTCTTCCTTATCAACCCCAGCTCCTGACAAATGGCAGATGTGAGCTGGCATCACCAGGCTGGCAGCAAAGGTGTTATTCCCGAACTTGTTCCCAAGATACAGTACAATACAGGGTTGGTGCTGATGTTATGTTGACAGTCCTTTGACCTTGCAAAATTCCACAGAAGAAGAACGCCCGGGCCACAGACTGAGCTGCAGCTTTGTTTTTCTCACGCCAGGCCAGCGAAGGTGGAAGCAGCTCCCAGCCCCGCATCAGTCTCCACTCCTGACCGCCTTCAACACTGAGAAGGGCTTGATAAATGACAGTATTTTTAAATTTACCCAATCAAAATGTGGTTTAGCCTAAAACTCTGTCAACAACTCACGCTCGTACGCGTTGTTTTGACAAGGAAAATCGTATGTTTGGCAGAATTTGCCTCACCAAGTGAGATCCGTTGAAGTCAGCAGAAGGAAAACTCCGGAGCCAAGGCTCGCTCGGGATAACGGCTGCCCAGGGAGCCATTCTAGTCCATGGCAAGTGTTGATGCTGTAAATACTGGCAACTGCTGATCTCATCAACGCAAGCGGGAACCCTGGACTGTTTTAAGGAAGAAGTGGCCGCTTTGGGGCCTCCACACCCCACGGCCAGGCTGCTGGGAGGGAAGAGGGGGCCTGGGGGCTGCAGCTCCGTCTTCCGTATTTGGGCCAAGACTGTCACAGTGGTTTGTGGGTGGAGAATTCCTCCATCCCTGGAGGTGTTCAAGGCCAGGTTGGACAGGGCCTTGAGCAACCTGGTCTCGTGGGAGGTGTCCCTGCCATGGCAGGGGGGTTGGAACTTTTGCAGCCCCTTCCAACCCAAACCATTCCATGTTATACGCAGCAGAGTGTGCTCTGCAATGGGCTTTTAAGTCACACTATGGACATCTGATGTAGTGACAAACTTATCCTGAGAGCCCCAGCTTCATCCTCATATAAATCCCTGTTACATCGTGAGACTGACACACGTGAGGGTCTGTCACGCAAGTGGAATGTCAAAAAAAACCCCAACCCAAACCAAAAAAAAAGAAGAAATGTGTGCTGCTCTTGTCTAGTTAATACAAAATAACTGGATGGAGGTAAGATGGAAAAACATGAGGAAAACTTCTTTGGTGTGAGGGTGCCCGAGCGTGGCCAGAGAGGTTGTGGAGTTTCCTTCTCTGCAGAGATTCCAAACCTGCCTGGACGTGATCCCTGCTCTGGGTGAGCTGCTGGAGCAGGGGGTTGGATGAGATGATCTCCAGAGGTCCCTTCCCGCCCCCACCATGCTGGGATTCTGGGATTCTGTGAATTTGCAAAGTCATTGATTTAAAATGTACAATAGTCACATTGAAAATACAAGCATTCTCAGGAAAAACACGTGCTGGATTAACAGCTGAGTAGCTGCTATACAGAAAAGCAAACATCCGTGAGACCTTATCCCAGGTGTGCTCCTCATGGGGCTCTACCATGCCTGGTACGAGAGACGCTGCCGTAATAACCTCATTAACCATCTGGGAGGAAAAAACACTTCACACAATGAAATCGTTTCTGACAGGGGTGTTAAGGGCAACAGAAAAACCACCCAAAACAACCCAGGGAAGACTATCCTGATCAAACACACCTTGCCGGAGCTGCCAGAGCCTGCCTGGTGCACCCAGAAAGAGGCACGAAGGTGGGGAGAGGGGCTGTCCCAGGGGAAGGAGCATAAACCGCTTTGGAATTCACTGTCACGCAGCACAGGGAGGAAATTTATCGTTTATTTTCTACATTTTGCATTTTCCCTTTGGTTCTCTACACTTCGCTAAACCCCAGGACCTTGGTGCTTTTCCAGGGCTTTCCGTTTTGCTGCCTCTCCCGCTCTGCCGTTGTGTTAGGAACCGTGGCTGGAAGGAAAGCAGAATTTTTTGTGTTCCCACTGTAGCCCTAGAGCCTTGTGAACAAAACACGCAGCCAAAATTGTGACACGGTGTGGAAGGCTCGTGAGCAGCCCCACCACCCCCACCACCTCTGCTCCCCAAGGTGACTTCTCCTTTGGTGGGAAAAGCCCCGTCGCTTCCCTTCCGAGCTGACGTGCGGGCGGATGTTAATGATTGTCTGTTTATACTGCAGCACCATCTGCACATCCCCTTTTTGGTATAAATTATATGCTGAGCACAGAGCTTGGACCACAGATATCAAAACCTCATCAAGATTGCTGAGTACACCAACAAACCACCCCGCAGAACCTCCTGTCTCCCGACCGGTTTTTGGCAGGGGGGAAGGACCAGCAACACGAGGAGATGCTGCCTGAAGTGCAGCTTTTACTGTTCAATATCTTCTCTCTCTGGGAAAGCTGCTGTTTTGTGCTCGAGATCTGGCAGCGTTCCCCAGGCAGAGGTGGGACCTCTGGAGAGGAGAGAGAAAGAGGCCAAGGAGACCTCGGTACCAAGGTACCTCCACTACACAGCCCCTTGATTTATCTCTCCGTCAGGGAGAGTCAGCCAGCAATCATCTGACAGGGCCATCACACACGTCTCCACGACTGCAGCACCTCCGGGCACACATTGAATTTTCTTCTGTAACTAAAATAAGGGACAAAGGTCAGAAAAAAGAAGAAAAATTGATCTCCAGTCACAACTCTACATGTTCCCCGGCTTTAAAAATTATGACGGCAATCAAAAGAATATGTGTAGAGCTTAAGAATGGTAATTTCCCTTGAAAATCTTAAAAGGGTTTAGCAGATTTCCCTTGCCAGGAGCAGGATTCCCAGCCTGCCTGAACACCCTGTGCTGGAAAGGGATCCCAGAATGAGCACGGTGGGGCTGGAAGGGACCTCTGGAGATCACCTCGTCCAGCCCCCTGCTCCAGCAGCTCACCCAGAGCAGGTGAAGAAGAGCTGCCCGGCTGCCTGCACCCGCCGCGGTCCCCACGGTGGGCAGCAATGGCTGGAAAGAGCCCATTTGTGTCACGAAATAAGAGAGAGGGCAGGTGGGGCGTCAAAAATTACCAGTAGTATTGGGGGAGAAGGACACAGACATCAGGAAGTACAGGAGATGTGCGCGGCAACCGGCAATAATGCACGAGATACTAACATGTTAGGAAAGGCGACTTTTAAGTTGCTTAGTTAAGAACAGGAATGTTTGTTCACACTCTGTTTCCAAATAAAACTTTATTGTTGTTGTTGTTGTTTTTAAAAAAAAAGTCTGTTTTTCACCAGGACTGTACTTGGGCATTCCTTGAACTGATGGGGAACTTCTTTTACATGTACTTTTTGTGTATATATACACACATATACATACACATATATATAAAAATACAGTTGCATTCATATAAATATATTGAAATGTGTCATTATATATAAACATATTTATATACAAACAACACTTACAGATATATAGAGATACATATTAGATATAGATATATCTATATAAAGATATAGATAGATAGATATAGATAGATCTATATATATCTATATAAATATATAGATAGATATAGATAGATCTAGATAGATATAGATAGATCTATATAGATATAGATATATAGATATATATAGATATTATTGGCACATAAGTTGGCATATTATTTTGTAGAACAGGACAGAAACTTGAAAAGCAACTTTCCTATGAAATTGCTTAAACTCCCCATGTCCGTTAAGCTTCCTAGCTGCTCAAACCTCTAAATGCCTCAGAATATTCACAGTTCTGACTCTGGCACTGTTGCGCAGTTTGGCACGGACGCAAATCCTTGGATGGCAGCCCAGAGGAGAGGATGCGCCCTGAGGTTATGCCATTTATTGAACCTTTCCATCGCAAGCGCCCTTCACTGAGCCCGTTATTGCACAGCTCACGAGTGAACCACGTTGTGACCTGTCAAAGGGTTTTCACAGCTCAGGGTCTTCTCCGTTCTGCTTTCCCACATTGCCCCATTGTAAATTTTGCTGAAAGGACCCTGCGCGTTTGCCAGGGTACGGATTTTATATCACCTACGTGCTGCTAAGTTATTTAGAGCAGTTAGGCAACATCTAGTGCACCATATGTTACTGGGAGAAAAACAAACACACGCTGAAAGACAACTTGAAAACAAATTTTATGTAAAGAAAAAATATCTTAAAAGGAAATTGTGGCTTTCTTTTTGCGTGGAGTCACCTTATGTAAGTGGCTTCCAGCCACAGCTGATCGTGCATGGAAACAGCCTCCATGCAAAAGGGACAGCCCAGAACCCCAGCATGGTGGAGGGTGGAAGGGACCTCTGGAGATCACCTCATAGAATCATGAAGGTTGGAAAAGACCTCTAAGATCATCAGGTCCAACCATCAACCCAACACTACTAAGTAAGTGATGCCCTGGACACTCCATACACTGTGGAGATGTGCTGCCAGCCCTTTGCCCCCTCACTGCCCTCCCAGTCTCTCTGCTGCTGTCCCGTGTCCCCCAGCTAGATCATACAATCATAGACTCATAGAATGGCTTGAGTTGGAAGGAACCTTAAAGATCATCTAGTTCCAAATCCCCCGGTGTGGCAGGGACACCTCCCACTAGACCAGGTTGCTCAAAGCCCCGTCCAACTTAGTCTTGAACATATCCAGTGATGGAGCATCTACAACCTCCCTGGGCAACCTGTGCCAGGGTCTCACCACCCTCAGAGTGAAGAACCTCTTCCTATGAGGCGGTGAGTGACTGGAAGAGGTTGCCCAGGGAGGCTGTAGATGCCATCATGGATGGCAGGGGCTGAGCCCCGGCACCAGCACCCCCAGCAGCTGTCCCCCATGTCCCCCCAGCATGGTGGCTCTCCTCCACTGGGTTTGGTACAACAAAGATCCACACTTCCCACCACACAGCCCTAAAGCCCATGGGACACATCCAATCATGAGCTGGCACCAAAAATTTCCAGAGCCTGCAAAGACCATCACGAAGTGAAATGCCTCTAAAGAACCTAATCCCATATCCAGGGCTGTTGATCCACATTTCAGTGACCGTAATCTGCGAAGATCATAAATAGGAGAGAAAATTACACATACACTGAGCTGACTTAATAAGCCCGTTCTGCAGAGGGTCGCAGCCGGTATTTTGTTATTCGTGACCTTGAGGTGCTAATTTCTTAAGTGATAATGAGATGTAACCTACACATTTTACTGCCAAGAGTGTGCTAATGGAGAATCTTTTCACCTCGGGAAGCTCTACTCCAATTTAATACATAACAGCCAGAAAACGATCTTGGATCTCACACCTTTTTTCAGCGCTATCACCTCCTGTAACAGTGCCGCAAACTCCAACAATCATTTTGTATTTGAGGAATAATTCTGCAAAGCTGCTCCTTGGCAGAGAGTGGACAGCAAAAAGAACCTCGTTTTTTTAAAAATGTCAAGGATTCATTTTATATATTCAATAAAAAGCTGTTGGTACTTAATAAAGGACACCAAAAGCTGCATAGTCGTGTGTTTGTGAGATCTGTGGTTAAGTGCAAACCAAGCACAGATGCACATGAACACACAGTATGTAAACTGTCAGGTTTTTTTCAAATCCCATTTTATAAACACGGGATCTTGATTTAAAAATCTGGATTTTCAAGATTATTTATTTACTTAACCTTTTCACAAAAAATTGTCACACGCAGCCAGCACACCCTAGAAATAAGCTGGATGCAATAAGCTCTGTAACACTCATAGCTCTGACACTTTCTCCCTTTGGTATTTTGACTGCCAGTCTCAAAAGATTTGTCCAAAAAGACAATGAGCTTATACCGTGAGATGAAAATTACCAGCAAACCACATAATGTAGTTTACAAATGGCTCACGCAGTTCAAGACTGGAAACGTATCCTTTTTTTCTCTTATGTGTAATTTTGTCTTCTTTTGAAATTTGAATAACAAAACCCCCTGACACATTTGTTAGTTCGGTGGGAAGCAGAAGAAACACATGCAGGGACGGTAGCACACCAGGCATTGAGCATATTGGCAATCGCTTCATAAGTCACAATTAATGGGGCTTTTTAAATCTCAAGGTTTCCAGTCCACCCACACGTGTGAGTTTCATCGGGGGTTCGGAGCAGTCCCTGCTCTCACTGCCCAGCCCAGCTCAGCACCAGGGAGCCAAGCAGCACCTGCTTGTGGTAACCCATCTTCCCTTGGTTCATCTTCCCTTGGTTTATCTTCCCATTAGCCTTCTGAAATGGGCTGCTCCTAAAAATTCATGGATTCATTTTGACTGGAGAGACCTTTAAGCTCATGGAGTCCAACCATTCCCCCAGCACTGCCCGGGCACCACTAACCCATGTCCCTCAGCACCACATCTCCATGGCTTGGAAACCCCTCCAGGGATGGGGACTCCACCAC
>JAVSBS010025176.1:83596-109242 GCA_033124195.1 Coracias cyanogaster | reverse complement strand
CGTGTCCAGGGGCTGGACACGAGCCACCAATACTCAATGGCAGCCCAGAAGGCCATTCGCTTCCTGGGCTGCATCAAAAGAAGTGTGACCAGCAGATCGAGAGTGGTGATTCTGCCCCTGTACTCTGCCCTGGAGCCCCCATCACAAGAAGTGTGTGGACTGGAGGGAGCGTGTCCAGAGAAGAGCCATCAGAATGATTAGAGGGCTGGAGTACCTCTCCTATGAAGACAGGGTGAGAGAGTTGAGACTGTTCAGCCTGGAGTAGAGAAGGCTCCGGGGGGACCTTATAGCAACCTTCCAATACCTGAAGGGTGCTATAAGAAGGCAGGAGGAGATCTGTTCTCAAGGTTCTATAGCGACAAGACAAGGGGTAATAGCTTTAAGCTAGAAAAGGGTAGATTTAGGTTAGACATTAGGAAGAAGTTTTTAATATGAGGGTGGTTGAGCACTGGAACAGGTTGACCAGAGAGGTGGTGGAGGCCTCATCCCTGGAGTCATTCAATATCAAACTTGATGGGGCTCTGAGCAACCTGACCCAGCTGGAGATGTCCCTGCTTATTGTAAGGGGGTAGAACTAGATGGCCTTTGGAGTTCCCTTTCAACCCAACACATTCTATGATTCTATGAGTCTATAATTCTATGATTCTATATAAAATTTAGTGATCTAAAGTGCTTTGAGAACTTTGGACATTAGCCCTGTAAAATAGCAAATCATTAACAAATGAAAAAAAATGTCTAGTTCTCTTGAAATCAAATAAGGTAAATAACTTAAATGTTTGAACATTAAGTATTCAAAAGCACTTAGTATTGGTAAATAAAGCAATAAATAGAAGAAGGAAAGAGCAAGTGAGCAACTGCAATGCCTATGGCAATTCCAGGGTTAGGCAAAGAACTAGTGTGCAATGAAATCTCATTATAAAGAGAAATAATATTTGCATTTTTACTGTTTCTTTTGTTAAGTGTTATAGTTGAAAGGAAGTGAATCTATCAGTATTAGATATCTAATTAAAAAATTTAATTTAAATTGGTTTCTTTTTCCTTTTCAGTTCATCCATTTTAATTGGATTTTATAATAGTATAAGCATATATGAAAAAGGAGTGAAAATGGGTAATTATATGCACAATTATTTTTAAAATACAGTAACAATAGCACAGATAAGCTGAAAAGTACTCATACACTATTATTGTGTGAAGGTATAGGTGACACCTTGGGAACAGTCAGAGGATTAACGTTAGTAAAGAAAAGATACTTCTTTAACATTATAGATAACAAAGATATAGAGATAGATAGATATGATGCACATATATATGTCGTTACCAAAGAAACGGAAATGCAGGTTGGCTTCTTGTTCCCTATCCTAAAATTTATAGTGAGTACAGCATCAGTGTGTGTTACAGATCTTCCCTCTATCCACCACAGATACATACAAGAATCACCGAACTGGCAGCCGGCGGGTTCCAGAGCCAAAGGAACTATTTTACCTTGACCTGGAGAGCCAACACATATGCTGCTGTCAGAGAAAAAAATGTGGCCAAAATGTGTCACGTTTACAGTAGAGCATGTACACTGACCTGATCTGAGTGATCTTATGAGCACTCTGATGCCCTAGATGATACTCTATTTGGCATTTCTCTTTTTACAGTCAACGAAAATTCTTAATTTTCAACAGACTGGAAAAAACCCACTATTTAATTGTACATCCAACCTTTAGATTATTCAAGGGAAATAGAGAGGAGGCTGAAAAAGAAAAAGCTAAAACATTAATCCAGAGGAAACCTAAAGATGAGGACTGGCTTTAAGCCAGAGCCTTGCATTCTTCACTTTTATGCTGTTATCTGACTTCCAGTACAGGATAACTATTTTCTCTAGACATGAATCTCTACCACATGTAGAAAACCACTGAATTTTTATGGATGAAAATGCAGTTTTGTTTTTCAGTTCTCCTATAGTCTGGCTGAGACAAATTTCCTAAAATATATGTCATGATACTTCTTTGTAGTCAGACACTTATATTTGTCATCTGAGGCTTAAAACAAAGCACAACTTTAAAGAGCACATTGGTTCCTAAAGATATTCAAGTTAGAAAATGTTAACATATAATATCTAAACCAAAAGTTTAAAATTACTGTAGGTCTTTTCTTCCCAAATGATAGATTTTTTCCAAGAGAAAAAAAAGTAACAGCTGTCAGAAAGTTAGCACTTCCTGAAGGCTATTTAGAAGAGTAAATTTTTCTAGATTGGCATAAAGTTTTCATACTTAAAGATCAAAAGTATTTCCTTACAGACTATTTTCCTCAGTAGTTATAGTGGCAAAAGAATCCCTTCTGTTTTGTGAAAGGTTTGCTTAGTTGCTCCAAATAACCTACTCAGAGCATCCCAAGGGAGAACAGTAATTATATAGTGATGTAAATATGTTGTTTCAACAAATAGGGACAGAACAAGACTCCTACCACCCACATAAAAATCTAAATAGAATTCAGCATGTTCTCCCTTTCCCTGTAACCAGGTAATATTTAACTATTTTAGTTGCTCAAGGTCTTTCCAAGGTTTAGTGTCATTTTCATATTCTTGAAAATATTTTATCTTTCATTTAAATCTCAGCTTCCCTGAAGCAGAGACACTTTACATTAAAGATTGTGCATGGCCATCTTTATAGTTAATTCACCTGGGGATCCTATGGCTTAAAATTTATTTTTATTTTAATTCAGTAATATGACTGACACTAGGAAAAATTTAGAGAAGGAACATTAGAGGCACATAAATCAGATAAACATACGTATGCACATATATGCAAGTTCAAAATGAATTAAATTTTGTCCTTTAGCACTGAAAGACAGGTATTAAACCAAAATTACCTTATGTTTTATTAAGCCAATTTTTAACATTTCTTGATTTTAGTGCCGTTAGGATAGAGTTCTCATGGTTTGCCATGACTCCTTGTTAGAAGTGTGGTTAGATTTTACCTTTTTTTTTTTCCTGAAATTACAAACCAGCTGCTTTCAGATCAATGTTTTCCCACTGTAATCTTTGGCATATACCACTGTTTCCAGAGAGGTTTTATTGTCTTCTAACTCCTTTCCCTTTCAACCCCTGATACTTCAGTCTGTGAAACAAAAGTAGTTGTAGTTGTCAGTCTCCCAGAATTGAGAAACAAGAAAAGCTAATACAAATCCCTTCTTGCCTTCTCTCTTTAGGATAATTAGCCATACTTCAAATTCCTACACACAGGAAGGTTAGAGTGAGTTTATAATGAGGGGAAGGTGAAACTGCACAGTATCTTCTAGGAATGAATCCAAATTCTTCTCCCACAGGCAAAGCGAAGTGGACAAAATGTCACTATTTTAGAGCTTTTGGAGTTGGCAGTGCGAAGAGAGTACAAAGACCATTAGTAAGCATGTCAGGGCAAGAGATGCATTAATGGCACTTATGCCCAAGATGTGGTTCTGGTAACCAGCCAACTTTTCTGCCTTCCTGTATAAAACAGAAAAAAAAAATCTCATGGACTCCAGAACTAACCCTCTTGTTCCGTTCCCAGACTTTGACCTTGCCAAGATTTCTCACCTTCTAAAAGTTTCCTATAGGACACCAAATTGTTTTTTCTTCTGTCAAAAGCTGTATTCCTTCAAATAGGTTTCCTTCTGCATGCTGCTCTTGTTCTCGAGAAGCTAAGGATCTCCTTATTTTCTGAATGAGATGAGAAGGAGAGGAGAGAAGAATAAAAGCAACATAGAGAGATAAAAGAAAAGAAAAAAGGAGATGATAATAGACATGAAGTATTTCTCTTTATATAGACATGCTTGCCTTAGTGGTATAGATCTTTTACTGGCCCACTCTCAAAGAACGCATCACATGGAAAAGAAAGCAGGTGCTTTTGACAGGTCGTCTCCCAAAGCACGCAACAAAGTCACGTAACAACTTGTAACATATTTATAGCTATTTTCAAAGGAAATATATGATCACATAGAAAAGATTATTCCTATGGCTTACTTCAGCTCAGAATACTCAGAGGGCTGTGGAGATGTTGACATTTTTGAACTATTTAGAACTGCATTCATTTAGTGCACAGCTCTAATATACAGAAGCAGAAAAACAAACCCAAATTATAACCAATTTTCTCTCCTCTGCTCAATCCGTTATAAGGCTCATAGGTTACCTAAACATTCACTTAGGTGTGGCCTAAGACCTTCAATGCATTTCTAATGATTTTTTTACTTAGCTTGAATATTAATGGACAGTGCACTGGAATTTTCCTTATGATGTGCAGTGAGGAAATTTTCAAAAATAAAAGTTCTGGATCTTATCCTAAAGTTTTTCTGTTGATTTGAGTTAGTGTGTCAACTTATCTAGCACCCTTAAAAATACTTTAAAAAGGTATTACCTTGCTTAATGACTTTTATTCCTAGGGAATTCTCCTAAGTTATCCTGAAGCATTCTGACAAGGACATGGCAATTATGTTTAATGCAGATTGGACTACAAACTTATTTTAACTGTGCTTCTTGTTTTGGTTAAATTTGAACTATCTTCTTCTGGTGATTGTGATATTTATTTCTAATTGTCAAATAAAATTTAGTATTACAAATTCTCTCTGGGTATCAAATAACAATAGACATTGAAAACTAATTAAATAAATTGTGTGCAAAGATTCACATAATCCATAAATTTTGAACTTTTCTTACATACCAGGAAATATTCGGTCTGATAAAATGGAAAAGTGAATTGGGAAATTTGGACTGAATTTCCAATGTTACAGCTGATCTACTAGGTGATGTGACAAAAGCTGCTTTGCATTTCTGTGTCAT
This sequence comes from Coracias cyanogaster, assembly GCA_033124195.1. Classification (NCBI taxonomy): domain Eukaryota; kingdom Metazoa; phylum Chordata; class Aves; order Coraciiformes; family Coraciidae; genus Coracias; species Coracias cyanogaster. Next base: position 104,441 of record JAVSBS010025176.1, on the reverse strand, counting down.
CTTCCCTTTCCATTCTTTTTCTGTCTCATATGTTTAGACTGTAGACTGCTTGAAAAGACTTCCACGATAATGTCTGATTTTGACCATGAATTCAAGGTTTTACAATTGTAAAAATATAGCAACAACAGTAACAGAACTCTTAAGTATTTGCAAGATTTTTCCTCTTTTCAAAATACTTAAAAAAATGAGCCTACACTAAGGACTCTTTCACTTGCTTTTCTATTCTCTCTTCTTCATGAACCTGAACATGTTTTTTTTTTTAATGTTATGTAGAGGGTAAGCAATATGATTTAAAAATCATGTAGAAGTGTGTATGCAACTATATATATCTACGTATGTACTTATAAAAATTCACTTTAGAAACTCTCTTGCTTGGAACTCCACAGTCAAATGTATATTAAACCTTTTGCAACTCTGTTCCAATTTTCAGATACTGTTGTTAGGCTCAGTGTTCCTCGCTATCTCTCTTTACTACTTGTTGAGTGAATTTAAGAGTTTCTTCAATCTTCTTAATAAATCATCCAATGTTGCCATCTCCTGGATCTTCATACTCTATTATGCCAAAATAGTGGGAACCATTAGTCCTCTGAGAGTCCTTGTAACTTACAGATTGCAAAAAGTACATATACCTTGTCTGAGCTATACTCTTGAAATGTTCTTCAGTGTATAACCTAAATGCCTGAATCTGATGAAAAGCTCTTTTTTTTTTCTCTCTTTTCTCTAGATGAATGTAATGCTCTGGATTCTTCATGTGCATCTGTCTAAGGTTTGACTTGACTTACATGAGCTTACTCTTTGTCTGCATTTCTGAGACAACAATGGCATGTCAGATGAAGAGGAAGGTGGTGAAATTTTAGAGCTGTGAGCAGTTATTTTGGGAAGCTGTGGAGTCCTGCTAGATCCTGTAAGGCCTGAAAACCACAGAGTGCTTATGTTTAACAAAGAAGGTAAAGAAGAGGTGTAGAAATGTAGATCAATCAATCAGCTTTATTATTTTCCTAGAAAAATACTTTAAAAGAATAGAAAGGTAATTGGTAAGTACCTGGAATATAACAAAGTGGTGAATAACAGCCAGTGTGGACTTAACAAGTGTGGTTTGTACTAAACCAAGCTAGTTTTTTTTTTTACACCAGGGTAGAAGACTTATGAGAAGTGAGAAACAGTCATATTCCTGTTTTCATATGAACCCATTGCCATATATCTTCACTTTTTGTTTGGTTTTTGTTTGTTCTGTCTCATGCAGAAATCTTAAAAATTTGTTATGGAAACATCATTTGCATAATACTAGTATCACATAGGTTCAAAATATTTAAAAGTTGAATATAAAGAACAATTTTCAATAGTTTATATTCAGAATACAAGATTGTACCAAGCCTGTCCCTATGTGGTACTCATCAGTATTTTTATGAATAAACATTAGAATACAGAGTATATGTATTAAATCTGTCAGTAACTGAGATCAAGGGGATTGTCGCTATGTTAGGATATGCAAGTAAAGTTCCAAATGGTCTTAATACAGGAGAGAGATGACTTTCAGAAAAAAATACAGCAGGAGGAAGTGCAAGATGTCATTCTCAAGTGAGGATAATTTAGCGTATGAATAGAGGATGGGAGAGAACTAACCGAAATAGCACTATAAAAATGGATTTGGGGACTATAGTGGATCAAAAGCTGAATTTTATTTAAAAAGTTATAAAGAAATCAAATTTCATACTGAGGATATAAAAAACATAAGTAGCATCTTCAAAACTCCTGAATAAATCTTTTCACTTTTCTCAGCAGAGGGGAGAATTCCATCAGGGTTCTGAGTGGTACTATGTTTCTGTGACTTTAGTTAATAGAGTCCCTTAAGAAGTCTTAAGAGTAATTTTTCTAGTCAAATCAGACATTCCAACTATTACTCAATGCTGTTATAAAAGCTTTCAGGATGTTATTTCAGTTACCACAGATTTATATGTACTATTTTTTTTTCCTTATGACAAAGTGATTCTTTAGTAGATAGTTTTTGTCTGCAGTGACTTAACATTCATTTTAGCCATGGTTTTGTCTCAGAGTTGGTACTCACATAAACTTGTTTCTTAGTGTCCTGTTCTCTTTCTCACTCTCTTGGCATTAATATGCATGGTGGCAAATATATGTGATTAAAAAAGGAGTTCTTTTTACAAGCAGAAGTTCATGCATGGATTTGTCTCAAAAAAAGACTAATTAAAACTTACTAACTGCTCTAGCAGTGGACTTTTAATTCATGTTGTAAGGAAAATCTGCTTATGTATCCACAAGAATATTTTCCCATGATATACAAATACCAGTGTGCTGTTCTTTTGGGCCTCCAGATATCAAAGCAACTTGATGGCATTTTATCGTTGCAGTCAAAGATGTGTAAGATTTATTATATGTTCCCAGGCCATATAATGAGGCACACTCTTCTATTGCCTCTTAAGCCTTTGGATCTTCTAATCGCAGAACAGATGGAGTTGTTAACTCTCCGAGGAGCCATGTAAAACTTTTAAGACTGCTTTTGAGTTTTCCCAGGGATAGATAGATATATATATATACTCAGCCTCTTGCTACTTGTACAATTGCTTGGCTATGTCTCTTAAGAGATACTGCTATTAAATCCTTCTCTAGCCTAGATCAGACTCAAGTCCACTATTTATAACGCGTATATAATCTTCATAACAGATTTCTTTCCTTTCTGAAATAATTGGATGGTTGATGTCAAGAACAGATGACACATACGATATCTTTCTACTCATCAGAATCCCTTGAAAATTTTCAAAAACAACTTCTCTAACAAGGGGTTGTTCTATAATCTAGGCCTAATGAGGTGAACAGTGTTTTGATAAAATATTGTATTCATAGATGCTAATACTTTTGCAGTGGTGAAAATAGTGGGAGTATAAATACAAAATGTTATGGCTTGTGGCTGTGTTTATTTTAATTACCAAACAATGCCGATGTTTGTTTTCTGTCCTTAAAGCCAAATGGCAAAATTGCAGCACATTCGACTAACCTGTCTTATTTTCTAAAACAGGGTGGCCCATGCAAAGTGTCTAATGAGAATGATTCCTGGCCCAAGACACCTATCTATCTATCTATTAATCTATCAAATGGATAGAAATCTGTTTGTTTGGTTGGATATGGGACTAGAAATAATTTGCCTTTGACAATTAATAAGATACTTGGATTTTGTTAAATTGTTTAGCTGATAAATTATTCTAACATGTTGATTTCCTGGTTTAGAATGTGTTGATCTTGAAATGACGTGTGCAGGGTAGGCTGTTTTCACACCACAGGTTTTGTTAAGATACTTTAAGATTCCTTAAAGAGCATAAGATATCCTAACGCTTTCTGTATAGTATGACTGCATACAGATTTAAATGAATGCATAAATTGCATAGTTTGAGTTGAATTATAAAAGGACACTTTTGAACATTGGTTTCTTGTCACTTTGCCCAGGATATATCTTTAGCATCTGCTGCTCATTTGCTCTGCCAGGCCAAGGACTTTGTGGATATGGAATGAATAATAAAGTGCTTCCTTTATATGACTATCATTCTTAATTTCTACTGTTAAGAATTCCTAAATTTTGCTAAGAATCTTACTGTGATGCTTATAATTAACTAAACAAATATAGAAGGTGTTACCCAGCCTAAACATAATCCCCTTATAGTTTGAGACATTCAACACTGCTGTGTTCTATCCTCTTTTCCAAAACACCTTGAATTCCCAACTGTTACCCTACTTTTTGTACTGTTGCTATTTGTGGATACTGGATTGCAGACCTTGGAACATTCTCTAACACGAATACGAAGTAATACCTTGTTTACTCTTAAAGTTTACCTTCAAAGGCCAGTTCTTTTAATGACATTTGGACATAGTTAATATGTTTTAGGTAAAGGGCAAGAGATTAAGAATGTATTTTTATTGGTATATAAATGAAACATTCCTCCAGGAACTTCTATTGACAAAAGGCCAGACAAGTTTAATATTCTGTTTCTATAGTGAATTCTATAGCTATGCAGTTAGGCTTTTACTGGATATGTTCTCTAAACAGGTTTTTTTTTTCCTCAAGCTTGAAGATGCTACTGTTCTCTTTTCAAATCCCTAGAAGATGAAAAACCAAAGGGCTTCCTTTTTATTTTTTTTTCTTTTAAATGGAATAATTATCTTAATTTTGAGGGGTATCTCACTTTCTAACTCCTGAAATTTATTGTGAACTTTCAGTAGGAACAACAATAACAAAATCTATGACATTGTTTCTTGTTGTCCTGTCTACAGCAAACATACTGGATTTGTATTCCCTTGCAATGAAAATCCAGATTTACAAGTGGGTTCAATTTATGACTAAATTTTTATAAGAACTGGGGAGCAGGAAATGAATGCTGAACATGGTTTAAATAGTCTGTATTAGTTGTGTTCAAACCAATGGAACTGACACTCAAAACCCCTCTGGATGCTATCCTGTGCAACCTTCTTTAGGTGAACCTCCTCCGGCAGGGGGTTTGGACTAGATGATCTACAGAGGTCCCTTCCAACCCCTATGATTCTGTGTGATTCTATGTGTGACACTGTCCTCTGCCACCAAAATGGCAAGCATTGGGCTCAGTAGGATTTCTTTTGTCAATGAAATCCTTTTTTATCATTTGAAAATGCTGTTTATGTTGCTACATTTCTCTTGATATGTGCAGTAGTTTCCTAGTAAGTGTCTAGGTCTGAGCGATTTATGGATTTTAAAAATTTTTGTTGGTTTTTATTTTGTTTTGTTGCCCTGGAAAAAGTTAATTGAAGAATTTTAATTTGAGCCTAGCCAACCATAGCCAGATAGTTTTCATCTCGCTGGTGTACTTCACATTTATGAAGTAAAACTGAGTATGTTGTACACTTGAAGTTATTTGTTTCTTCTCTTTCTTTTTGCAGTATGCACATATTGCTATTCAGCTTCATTTCACACCTTTAGAGTGGAGAAATCTGATTACTTTTCTCTTTGTTATTAGCGTATAAACATTCCATCAAACAGAAAGCTTCTCAATGACCCAGTGTAGCACCTTTGCACTCTACGTGCCTGAACAGAGATTCACCACTTGAAGAAGCTGTTTATTATTGTCACAAACATATGCACATTTCCTGAGATATTAACACTGCTCATCCAAATGTTATATGAGAGTTTCTAAAGTCCTCTTTAAAAAATATTGGTTCCTTTTAAAAGGACAGCACAAATGTAGAATTCTAATATTTGTGTCCCATCAACTCCTGAAATGAAGCAAAGAAAGAAACAGGATTCTGGTCCCCATTGCCAGCCTCATGTTATACATTTTCACTTTGGAAAATATTTCCAATAATAAAAACAGAAATGGCTCTTTCTTCTGGGTCCATGAATTCTGTAGGTTTGGACTATGTTTAACGTCTGAGAGGAAAGGTTCTATTATCCAGAATAAATGTTTTTGACACTATTCTGAGAATAGTTGGCTAAGCTCAGATTTCCCAGTCCTGGGCAAGTATTCCAGCCAGCCACCTAACACTTTGAGAGCATATGGCAGCACTACCAAGAGCAACAGATTCCAAGAAAATAGTACTGTTGCATAATAAAACCAAGAAACTACATGATATAGTTTCCAAATGTGAATCTTCTTTTACAAATGCATGTGGGGATGAAATTCATCTTTTGACCACCTATAAATTATGATTCTAGCCTAAGAAGGTCATCAGACTTCTATTCATAGTAAACAATGAGAGTTAAATGCCATCAGAACTCATTCCATCCAATCTTAAAGTAGATTAAAATAGATTAAATGAATGATCTACTATATTTTTTTATCTCTCTCCAAGACAGAATCTAGACAATTAACTTTATTTTTAAAACCAGCCTTCAAACATTTAAAGTTAAGAAAGACGAGTCTTACTTTTACAGTGATTGAATGAATAGCATGAATTTAGGGTACAATTAAGTTGGGGTGATATAAAATTAAATCTTTTTAGAGGTTTGCATAATATATAATATTTTTTCCCTAAATTTCCCTCTTCCTTATGACTTCAAGAGATTGTCAGTGTACAGTCTAGAGCTGCTGAAGTGTGTGGTTACCTGGAGACTACTGCACACTGTGTGAAGCTACTGTCATATACTGAGTATTTTCCATCTTAATTGGTGATCAAGGAAAATTTGATTTATTGAATAAGAATGATTTGTCATCTTCATTGTGTCTAACAATAAGTATACAACTACCAGGAGTAGGCTCTAGAACAAATAAGCATGCCAGGGTTTCAATTAGCTCTGTTAAGTTTGTGGCTTTTATCATATACTAGTACTACAATATGTTTTAATTGTGCTCTGGTACTGAATCTTCTGCATTGACTAAAGAGTCCAGATGCTTCAGTTTTAAAAAAACTGTGATTTTAATCTACAGTGTTGCATCATCAGCATTTCTAACAGTTACAGTCTAGCAAATAAAGAATCATCTACAAGAACACTTTCTTTTCTGTAACATCAGATCGTTTTACAGGCTCCATGTCACAAACCAATGCTGTGTGCTTTTCAAACTGTCAGCACTTGTGATTGGGAAGTGGATTTTGCTGTAACCTCTGTCAGAGCCAATGGGCAGCTGAAGTTGTTTTTTGAACTCCTAATGCTCCTTTGATGTCAATTGCTTAAGTGAAAGCTTAGAGAAGACAATTGCTATTGTAAGCATCTTTTCAAGTCATGCAATATGTTTTCATTGGTATATCTGAGCTGAAACTTGTGTACTCTGGGCTTAAGTGCAGTCAGGTTTCCCTTCAAAATTGCCTGCTTTTTGTTTGTTTATTGAACTCGCTGCTCAGAAAAGAAAAGTTTTAACATACCCACATTACTGTAAAAGCTTTCATTCCGATTAAACTCAATCAGAAGCTCCACTTCTGGGATCTAGTATAGGTTAAATGAGTGGAGTGTGAAATTGATTGAGAACTGATTGAATAGTAGAGCTCAGACAGTTGTGGTCAGTGGCACTGAATCCAGTTGGAGGCCTGTAGCTAGTGGTGTTTTCCAGGGATGAATACTGGGTCCAGTCTTGTTCAATGTGTTCATCAATGACCTGGATGAAGGGACAGAGTGTACCCTCAGCAAGTTTGCTGATGATACAAAACTTGGAGGAGTGGCTGACACACCACAAGGCTGTGCTGCCATTCAGCATGACCTGGATAGACTAGAGAGTTGCGCAGAGAGGAACCTAATGAACTTCAACAAGGGCAAGTGTAGAGTTTTGCACCTGGGGAGGAATAACCCCATGTGTCAGTACAGGTTAGGGGTTGACCTGCTGGAAATGAGCTCCATGGAGAGATGGACTTGGGAGTCCTGGTGGACAATAAGTTAACCATAGGACAGCACTGTACCCTTGTTGCCAAGAAGGCCAATGGTGTCCTAGGTTGGGGTTGCATTAGAAAGAGTGCTACCAGCAGGTCAAGGGAGGTTCTCCTCTCCCTCTATTCTGCCCTGGTAAGGCCAAATCTAGAGTATTGTGTCCAGTTCTGGGCTCCCCATTTCAGGAGAGACAGGGAAATACTGGAAAGAGTCCAACAGAGAGCTACAAATATGGTTAAGGGACTAAAACAATTCTCTTATGAGGAAAGGCTGAGTCTTGAGGCTGTTTGGTCTGGAGAAGAGAAGATTGAGAAGGGATCTTATCAATGTTTATAAATATCTAAAGGGCAGATGTCAAGAGGATGGGGATAGTCTCTTTTCAACGGCACCCAGTGATAGGATGAGGGGCAATGGGAACAAACTGGAACATAGGAAGTTCCATCCTGACATCAGGAAAACTTCTTTCCGGTGAGAGTGCTGGAGTCCTGGAAGAGGCTACACAGAGAGGTTGTAGATCTCCTTGTTTGCAGACTTTGAAAAGCCACCTGGACATGTTCCTGTGTAACCTGCCATAGGTAAATCTGCTTTGGCAGGGGGGTTGGACTAGATGATCTCCAGAGGTCCCTTCCAAAGCCTACCATTCTGTGATTCTCAGATTTTGCGTGTAAGGGCAACTGATTGACTTTCCTTTCCTGATAAAAAGATGTATTAAGTGATGAGAGACACCCAAAGCCACATACTCTGCAGGATTCTACCTGATAATAATTGTTAATAATGTTGTACTTTTATTTTTTCTGCAAACTTTTCATTTCTTTGGCTCTTTAGAAGCACTTTTTGCATGGTAAATACATGCAGTCATGGCCACCAGTGTTCTATATTCTTGTCAAAGTTGAGGAAAGGTCTTGCATTTTGTTTTCCATTTTTTTTTGTCTTTTTAAATAATTTATCTAGAAATTGTGATAGGAGTGACTAACGTGATTTATGCAGTGAAATTCAGTATTAGATTAAGATACTTAAGCCTATTTGTTCACAAGGCATATATATATATATATATCTTCATGAGAACTAACATTTAAGCTTCTGTTACAGTTAACAGAGAAATAGCTGATGTAGTCCTTGGTGTCCAGAAAGCTGATTGCCACTAGCTACACATATACAAGCAAATTAAACAGAAAGAAGGCATGGGCTCAGGTATTGGATGGTAGTCATATACATGATTAAATTGTCCTCCATCTAGTTTTAGCTTATTCCAGATAGTGCTCACCTGAGTAATTTCCAGGCATGTTTTGAAACATAACATGTATCAGAGACTATTTACAACAGGTAATTTGGATGGTGCCACCTGGTTTGGACACAGAGAGTAATAGGAAGGACACAACTATACCTTGCTAGTTGACTTCTGGGCCTGCACATTTCAGGTTTGCTTAAGAGTTTTCTTTGGTCACCCTCAGATATATGTTTGCTGCCACATGAGATGCTCTAGCAAGCCCTGTCTAGCCTTCAGTCCTCTCTCTAAAAGGACATGGAACTCTCCTAAGTTCTCTGCTGTATCTGTGAGCAGTCTGTAGATATTTTGTATAAATTAGTTTGCCTCAAATGATACTAGATATTTACATGAGGCCAACTGAACCAAGACCTACCTGTGTTCTTTAGGGTAAGGTTTTATTAACTGTATTGTTGGAAGAGTCTCACTTGATGCCAGACTACTGTGTTTAGGCAACTGAGTATATTGTAGGAATCATAAGTAATTTTACCTCAGGCTTCAATACAGTTTAGCTCAGTTTACAAAAGTCTGTATTTAAAGCCTCTTTTTTGAGAATATATATTTGTAGAGTACAATGAAGGCCATTTTGAGCTGTCTGTTTTGGGATGAGATGACTTGCATTCTACAAGTACTCTTCCTGTCCAGTGAATATAAAGAGACTTTGTGCGACTAATTCAGAAGTAGATGCCCATAGATATTCAAAGTTTTTAGTCCCCACTGATGCAGTGCATTAGATTGACTTCTCTTTCCAGGAGCATAAATAACATTACTAAGCTGTATGTTTTACTAGTGTACCATATCACCTTCAATCATATTTTTGTAGTCAGATATTGTTTATATATATGTAGATCTGCTACTAGCTTTGTGAAGGCAGCTGACCAACCATAGGTACTCATGACTACCTCTGCTGACAAGGTCAGTCTTTGTTTGCAAGGCTTGCCATTTCCTTGCAGCTTCTTTTTATATTTACCTACAGCTTTCACTGGTGTGACAGCATGTGAGTATTGTGCTTGTGCCTCTTTCAATCCTTGGACATTCTCCATCTTCTCTACTAACTGCAATGGCTATGTTGCCAGCTGCTCTAACAGAAGTATAGTCATAAACTGGTTGTTAGACTGTCTGCTTGGGTTTGTCACTTTTTGCTAATGTCACCATGGGATTGAATTAGAATTTTCCTGGCAGTTTCTGGCCTTTTTATACACACAATGTTCCTGTCTCTTCTCATTTCTTCATGTAAGTGAGGAAATGGTTGGGTTGCACTAGGCTCTCTACAGCTGTTTGCAAGTCCTGTTTAGTTTAAATTAAACCTGGTTTCTTTTGCTGTCTTATGGGGAAGTGAATGTCAAACATATGATGATTTGACTTATTATTTTTCTGTCTTCAATTAACAACACCTAGAATTCATTGTCCACTCTTTCTATTGTGTAAACTTTACTTTCAACTTCCAGGATTCCTGCTCAGTCAATAAGAAGCTTGTGTCTGATTATGCCAAGAGATGAAAGAGGACAATATTTATTTTAAAGATGTCTTCCTTAAATTTTGTCAGTTTGAGGATGTCCCATAAAAACCTTTCTGTCCATGCTTTGGTCTCTGGCCTTCATTTGAATGTTCCATGGAAACTGGTATTAATTATATCCCTTTCTTTTCTTTGTGTCTTTGTCTTTTTCCGTCATTTGACTTCTTCACAAATGGAGAAGATCAGGAATCATCATTCTCCTATTCCCTCATCTCACCCTTGAGGAATCAATTAATATCCTGGCCTCCCTGTGCTCCCTGTACTCCCTTTGCATCTCTTCTTTGAAGAGAAAAATGGTCCTTCCTTCTGCTGTGTTCCTCTCCTCATCTACCCATTTGACAGTGAATAAAAATAGGCCTTCTTGAATCTCCTACAACATCTCATGTGTATTGAAATTGCCATCTCATATGTATTGAAATAATTCCTGATGTTTGGAATATTTTATTTCATTCCTTACTACCTAATATTTTCAGTTTTCTATGACTGTCTGTATTACTGTCTTGAATGTATTATGCAAATACAGATGTATAGATAGATACAGTGTAAATTTGAACTTATTTGTGACTGGAAACAGATTTGGATTTAGTAAGGTGTCTAGTGTAAGTGTAACTGTAGCCTAGATTAATAACCCTGAGGATAGTATGCACTTTCACAGTCCCACTGTGTAATGTCCATTTTTGTGTTAACTACCCTAAATTTCCTTTCTTTTTTTATTTTTTTTTGCCAGTGAGGAAATTCAAGTTTGTATTCGTAGCTCCACTTGACCACATCTAAATCTATCACCAAATCAGACAGCTTAGGAAAGGGCCTTGGAGGCAGTAACAGCACCACTGGAGAGTTATATGATAGTCTGGTCAAGGCAGAGAAATCCCCTTGTGTCTTATATCTGGTTCTCCATGTAGCACTTTACATGTGAGAGGCTATAGGCTGTGAATGTCCATTGCATTCCTATTTCCTGGTATTTCAAAAGTATGTTTTGATTGTTAAGATTCTATCCTGTAAACCTTACTTTTAGTTTGACCTTTTTCAGAGCCAAGACCATGCCATCTTCCACCTAATTAGCTATTTCTTCGGAGATATTTTGTGAGCGTGTCTCATTTCTCAGTTTTAGATTCTGAGCCTGATTTGATGAGCTAATGATCCTATTAGTAGACTCAGCATGGTAGTGACATTTTCAGAAATAGTATATAAGAAAAGATTGGGAAATAGGTTGTGTTGCTTACACATTACTCATATTCTTCCTGCTCCATCCTCCCAAATAATCTGCACAGTGACATTTTGAGGATAAATAGAATAAAAATATTTTATAACTGGGTGGCAACATTCTGCTGATTCTGAGTTTGTGTGGGTAAACTGCTCTTGAGGTCAGAATATCTTGCTTCATTCCTAATTACCTAAGGGTTTTGGTTTTGGCTTTTTTTTAATGTTTTACTGTCTGAAACATTTTGCTGTATTTGTTTTCATTTGAACTAAATTGTGGCTGGAAATATCCTTTCTATTTCTTATTATACCAATTTTCAATCCCACTTTTTATGAAAAAGTCAGACTTTGACTTTAGCAGCTAAGATGTGGCTTGAGCAGCTAAGGACTCACTTGGTATTCAGGGGTATGTTTCCAAATTTCAACTATTAGTTCTGCAATTAGGGGAAGACAGTTTCCCTGCAGAAGATAGGAGTGGGAGGCAACAGCTACAGGGAATGGAAAGATCTGGAGATATGTGTTACTGCTTTGATAAGGGCTGTGATTTTAATCAGTCTCTTACTAAACTGGACAAAATCATTCCCTTTCTGAGTAGCCCTGAGTATATAGTGTGGACACAATACTCAGTGGGGTACTGTACGTGAGCAGAGATGAGAGAGAAAGCATGATGTGATGTTCTCATAGTTAACAAATATGAAGATTGGCAGCTGGATATTTCCTTTTTAAAAATAGTCATGTATTATCTACTGTTGTTATCAGTGCTATCAGAAAGCCTAGTAGGCAACAAACATTTATGTTAAGTCCTTAGATTCACTGTTTCCTCTGGGTGTGATTTTTCTTAATTACTACTGTGAGGAGAAGCAGTAGGAGGAGCACTGTTGAAGTTATAATCCTCAACACACAGACTTTCACAAGAAAAAGCATGTTAATGTGAATCTAAGTAAGTCCAAAGCATTAGTGAATTTTGAAAATTAATTAATTTTCTGGTATTTCAAGTGCCCAGCAACGCTAATTGAGAAAAGGACACATGGCTTACAACAGAGACAACTTTCCATGTGTCTAATGTGACTGTGATTTGCACAACGTGACAAAACATCACAAAGAATTGGTAATATGATTATACACATTCAACTCTAAAGGATTTTTTAAGTTCCTGGCAAAACGGACTATTTATTAGTCTTGTATTTTAAATTCAATATTCTCATCAAACAAAAAATTTCTAGTTTAAACTAAAGCACTTTTCCTTTCTTTTTTTTGATAATGACCCTATAAAAGCAATGATTAAAAGATACTATAATCTTTTAATGGTCTTGTTCTCTTAGAAGACCTCATCTGGTCTAAAGTTATGTTTTTCTCTTTTCTGTAATCTTTACATCTTACACAGCACTGCAAAATTTGTAAAGCTGTATTCAGGCTTTTATCCAGACAGTGTTTTACATCCACTTTAATATGATCATATACTTTATATTTTTGTCTTGCATCTTTCCTATGCTCTGTGCATGTCTCATGAGCAAATAGGTATACACTTAAAAAAAAGACAAAACAGAACAAAAAACCCCAACCAGACCAGACTTCTCTAAGTCATAATTTGTCATATCTTTTCTTTTTTCTTAATTGTTTTTTGTCTTTAAATCTCCATAAAACCCATTTGCTACACCTTTCTTCCCTGAATTTTGTTTTGCTGTCAATCTTATGACTTGCACTTAGTAGGATTTACTTACTCTTTGGAATAGTACTCAAGGTCCTCTCACTTCACCTTCTATTCACGTACAATTTTCTTCCATTATATGTTTCTCTTCCAGAACATCTAGAATGCTCTTAGACCTTTTCTTTTACTCTTCTTTTCAATCTGAAGCCTTTCACATATAAACTTATTACCTAACATAGCATTAACATCCTCTTGCTCCTCCATTGTTAGATGTCTCCTTGAACATTTTACTGCAGACGAATTTTGTACAGCACGATATCTTTTATTTTCATTGTCTTTTTTTCTACAGAACTGTGTCTTCAGTATCAGCAAATACTTACGACTCATGGAGACATTCAGACTGAAAGGGACCTTCAGAGATCTCTAGTCCCAGCTCCTGTTCAGATATGGGTCAGTGCTGAGTTCAGACATGAGTTGCTTAGGACATTGTCCTGTCATGTGTTGAAAACCTCCAGGAACTGAAAATAAACAGCTTTGCTGTGTGACCTGTGCCACTGCTTAATTATTCTTATAGTGAAAAGTAATTTCTTATATTCAGTCAGGTCTTCCCCATTTCAACTGATGATCACTATACCTAAGTAAAGAGCCTGGCTTCATCTTCTTGGTAAGCTACCTGTAGGTACTGGAAGGCTGCAGTTAGGCCCCACCAAAACCACCTCTTTTCATGCTGAAAAAAAGCCCAAATCCACCAGCCTTTCCTCACAGGGTAAGTGCTTAAGCCTTGATCATTTTGGGGCCACCAGCTAAATCTGCTTTTGTTTATCAGCGTCCTACTTGTATTAGGAAGTCCAAAATTGGAAACAATATCCCAGGTATGGTTGAATAAGTGCAAAAAAAATAAAGGTGAATCATCACTTCCTTGGTTGGATATGGTTTTCTTGATACAGCCCAGTATCTTTGCCTTCATTACTGCTACAGTGCACTATTGACTCATGTGTAGACTACTGTCACCTAGGACCCCCAGGTCCTTTCCTGAAGAGCTGCCCTCATTCACACAGTCCTCTGTCTTAACCAACACAAGGGATTATTTCCAATACAGGACTTTTCATCTGTCCTTGTTAAATTTCACAAGGTTCTTGAATCATTCCTCAAGCATTTGTCTCTCTGAATGGCAGTCCTGCCCTTTATTGTTCACCCCAACATGGTGTCACCTGAAAATTTGAAGAGGTTTACTTCTGGCTCCTTCTCTAGGTCACTGATAAAGACATTAAATAGGATGAGTCCCAAAATACACCCCTGAGAAACTCTACTTGTAACGACTCCCCAGGTAAAGTGTGAAACATTATTTATAGTCATTTGAACCCAACTATTCAAGCAATATTTCACTCATCTAGTAGTTCACCTAGCAGTTCATCTAGTAGTTCAGCAGATCATAAGATGCCAACTTAAAGATATGCAGGAGACCTTGTCAAAGGCCTTGATAAAGTCAAGATATACAACAGTTACTTCTTTCATCTGCATGGCAGGAGGCAATCAGGTAGGCCAAATATAATTTACCCTTGGTGAATCCATACTGGCTCTTCCTGGTAACATTTGCTTCACATGTGCAGAAATGGCTTCCAAGAGGACATGTTCAATGATTTTCCTCATCCTTGTGATTTCCATAGCCATGAGAGGGATTTGATTTCTCAGGAGATCTCTGGCTTGATCTTTTTGTAGTATTGACAGTTCTCTTTTTTCCTGAACTTTGTTTCTAGGCACAAAAGCCCGAACGACTGTGTTTGTGAAGATGCAAAAAAAGAAGGTCTCAAATAGCCTTCATTGCATCTGCTGTCACTGAATCTTCTGCCCTACATTTTGCTTGCTTCTTTTACCATTAATATCGCAGTAGGAGCTTTCCTACTTTCCCTTGATATACCTTGTGAGATTCAACACGAGTTCAGCTTTGGCTTTCCTAACACTATCCCTCACACTATGGCAATATTTCTGTATTCCTGCTTTGGAGCCTGATACCTCCTGATACATCACTTTTTGCACTATGACTTAGTTGTGAATTCCCTGTTTAGTCCAAACATTCTTCTGATTTATATATTTGTACTTCAAGCGTATTCATTTTATGCTTTCTTAATTATCTATTAAAATTACACTTTTGAGAGGAATTCCAAAAGCTTATAATCAATGTTCTGGTTAGAATCATTTAGGTTGGATAAGATGTTTAAGATCATTGAGTCCAATCGTTAGCCTAGCACAGCCAAATCCACCACTAAATCCTGTCCTTAAGCACCATGTCTACATGCCTTTTAAATATCTCCAGGCATGGTGGCTCAACCACATCCCTGGGCAGCCTGTTCCAATGCTTAAACACCCTTTCGGGTCCAATCTAAACCTCTCCTGGCACAACTTAAGGTCATTTCCACATGTCTTATCACTTGTCACTTGGGAAAAGAGACTGACCTCCACCTCGCTAAAACTTATTTTCAGGCAGTTGTAGAGAGTGATCGGGTCTCCCGTGAGTCTCCTTTTCTCCAAGCTAAACAATCCCAGTTCCCTCAGTCACTCCTCATAAGACTTGTTCTCTAGAGCCTTCACCAGCTTCATTGTTCTTCTTAGGACACACTCCAGCACCTCAAGGTCCTTCTTGTAGTGAGGGCCCTAAAACTGGACACAATATTCAAAGTACAACCTCACAAGTGCTGACTACAGGGGGACAATCACTTCCCTAGTCCTGCTGGCCACACTATTTCTGATACAAGAAATACTATTTCTGTTGACATTTTTGGTAACCTGGGCACACTGCTGGCTCATGTTCAGCCAGCTGTCCACCAGCACCCCCAGGTCCTTTTCCACTGGGCAGCTTTCCAGCCACTCTTCCCCAACGTGCAGCATTGCATGGGCTTATTGCAAGCCAAGTGCAGGACCTGGTTTTCTGCTATCATCTCTTTATCTATTTACAACTTCTGCAACACTTATGCAAGTCTTTTTAATATCTTATGAAATTAAACACAGATTAAAATTTTTTAAACAAATCAATAAAAATGTCAGATGTTTAAGAAAAAAGTGAAGCAAGTCTCCTTTCTTTATTGAAAGTTGCTGTTGATAAGTTCTATACCTAGCTTGTCCAGCATGTTAATTCATATTTCAGATAGAAGATAATTCTCCATGAAAGTTTGCATCAATTTTACCAAGACATCAGGCCAAGCAATCTTATAATTTACTTGGAATGCACACTATGCAGTAATCTTTACACAGCTACTGGAAATATGCACTGCTGGATTTTTATTTTTACCCCTATCTTTTTGTTCTTGAAAGATTCATATTATTTTAAACATTCTTACAGTATAAAGGCAAACAGCTTAAGTATTAAGTATCTGTTTTTCTTCTTAGTTCTGCCACATATGATGACAATTATCTATCTTTTTTTTTCTCTATAACTGAAAAAAAGTGAAAGACCATGGTCCTTCCTTCTATCATTCTTCTAGCTCTACTTTTACTTATGTTATGTGGATGGAATCTGAGCAAATTTGTTAAGCTCATTAAGTAATAGTTGTAAAGTCCATCCTTCCCTGGTGCTTTTCAATTATGTGATTTTCTTTTGCATTCTCTGTCAACTGCATTTTCTATTACTATACATGTATTTGTCTAATCACAGTGCTTAAAAATTTTCATTGTTAGACTGGAACCCTGTTGTGCTCCATGCTGGATACATACAGATCAATAATGAAGCAAACCTGTCTCTACTATGGAAAGTATAAAAATAAGATGACAGACATACAGATACAGAGAGATAGGACAAAAGTCATATAAGAAGACTTATTTTCACTCTTTTCTGAGTGTGTCCTGACTCCATTTTTTTTGTGGTTGTATATTTCCATTTAAACTAACTTGTGTCTGAGAAAGAAAATTTTTTTTAGAAATACATTGGGTTCGCATTTCTAAAAAATTTTACATAGTTGTTGCTTGTGTTTTTAAATCTGCAGGTATGAAATCTGAAGGACTGTAAGAATAACTTCATCATTAAGAGGACACTATTGGAACTTCTTTTGAGAGGCTGGACAGCGATAGTGTCCCCAGCTAATAACTTCCTGATCTATATCATTCTATTACAAGCACAGGTATAAACAAAATTTTTGTCTATAACTGGGCTACTTTGGGATATCTGACATATTTACAGGGTTACTATCTTTTTGATCTTATTGAATTTCATGGTACTATTTCAGTTGGAGACACATTAAACCTGTTTTATGTTAATATTATCTGAATTTGAAAGGATATGATATTTCTTAATTCTAGAACACTACTTCCAGTTCTGCATATGCTCTCTAGACTTGTCATCTTGGACCTAATATAGTGAGAGCCTGGATTTTCCCACTGTACTTTGAGAACTGATAGTTCTGACAGCTGGTGAATGTTGAATTTGTGTTCATGCTTCTTTAGATCATGCAGGTGAGCCATTAACAACAGTACTACAGGTTAGTACTTGTACAAGCCAGCCCAATAGATGCTGGTTTAGAGAGGGAGGATAAACAGATAAGCAGTAATGATTCTGGGACCATTCCCATGGTTGTAAAACTTGGTCATAATGTTTTGCTCAGATATATGATAGAATTCACAAGTGGCAATTTTCTGATTTCTGTGCAGACTAGACGTGGACTCGTTCAAGTCTAAGTGTAGAATTTGCTAAAAAGTAGGGCTTTTCCTTTACAGGAAGTTTTAAGTGAATGTTAAACTTAATTTCCTGTCCGCATTGAATCAAAGGCATTTGCTCTCCCTATAGGTCTCACAGTAACTCTTGGATACTGTAGCTGCTTAGAGCAATTGGTGTTCATGTCAATTTCCTAAATAATCCCCATCATTAAACTGATGATACTGTCATTCCTACTGGGCAGTTGCAGAGGACTTGGCTCTTGAGCATCTGTATGAGTCTAATTTGAGTATTTCATAGTTTATGAGATCCCTGTCCCTATCTACGAGGAATTAAAATGCAAACCTAGCTCTGCAGTCAACTAAAGCTTGTTAAACCCAAGATGTTTGAAATGAGACAGTTTGGCTCAATGAACTAAATGTTTCTGTGTAACTTTATTCTGTCAGGGCTTATCTGACTAGCTGTACATGTTGACAGCTGTCAACAGATAAATACCTTTTCAGTCGTCTAAACAGTGTGATTGTTCTAACAGAGAAAAATGGTTTGTAATTAATGCGTTTATCAAGTGTTTCAAACTAAACTCTCAACACTACAGAGACACATCAGACTCTTCAACAGAAGTGCAGTAATTAGAGATATTCATCATTATTCCCTGCTTCATTCCTCATCTCAGTTTTGTTTCGGCCTGTGAAGCTTTTGAGATCAGACATAAGGATATATATATAATGTGGATACTGCTAATGACAGAAAGAATCATATGGAAAACTGTTTCAATTTCACAAAGCCAGGAGCACCTCATCATCATGGAAATATGTTTGAGCCTGAGTCTCCTACAGCCCAAGCAAAATTAAATAGGTTCAAATCTAGATTATGGAGCATGTCCATAAACATTTCTTAAAAATTCTATTTCTAGACAGGTGGTATAATGATTCAGATTTTCTTCCAATGGAATTAAAAATAAAATAAAATACTTAAAATTACTGGGGCAAACAGATGTCCAGTAGTTTGCTCTGCTTCAATTGCAATCTGTTGGTCTTGTGTCACGATCACAGTAGTAGTATTAGGTATACATCAAAGCCACCCAAAACCTACTGTATCTTCGTCTACAAGTGCTTTAATGCCCATGTCAGAACTGTTGCCTCCTTACCAACACATACCAGGTCAGGTCATAAATTGGAGAACCCTCTCACTACCTTCTCACTCACAGCAGAATCTTCAGGACAGATAGATGAACAGTGAAGTATCCGAAAGAGTGACAGAAAACAGACTTTAAAAGAGAATTCTATTAAGTAAGGATAAATCACTATCTCATCCCTTCATACCAAACTCTCAGATAGTAGGTGTTCCCAAGCTGCAATCCTGACATCTGTGCTATGAAATCATCAAATGTGGTATGTTACCAGAACAGCCTGTTGCTTTATGTTATGAAAACAGATGAGCTTGAATTTATGCCATTTGCCTAAAATTATCCTCAAAGTGTTAATCCTGTGATATACTTTTGTTTGGAAATGTTCTCACTATTTCTCAGATGTCTCCAGGAAGCTACTGGTTTTCTGTTTGTTTGCTTTATTTTGCTTTGTTTTTCCCAGTGATTATAGATAGAAAATTTAAGTGATCATATTGTATGTCTACCTATCCCTCCTCTTTGCTTGTCCATAACTTTTTAAGGTGTCCACCAAATTAACAAACTAGATATAGAGTTTGACATAGACACAGTCATTTCAAAAGATACTCTGTTCCTAGACACACTGTGAAAATAGACATCTAAGTACTTGAGAGAGAACTTACAGCTGTCAGCAGTATGACCTGAGTACTTATTATATAGTAGGGAATACACATGGAAGAACCATGTTATGAAAATTCAATAATCGGATAAATTTCATGTGGAAGTCATATCTTCCGAGATGACGCTGCAGTTAACGCCACAGGAAAACAAAATTTATGATTCATGGATTTAGTTTTTAAAGTTTCTGTCTCTGTTTAAAAAAATTCAGATAAATATTTCACTGTTAGCATATTTTTTAAATAACTAACCCTACTTTTCTCTTTTTACATTCTCACTCTGTTTTCTTTTTCCTTTTCCCAAGAAACTTGTTCATACTTAGTTCATACTCCAGACCTGGATATGGAGATGTATGAGCCTATATGAACGAAGTTTCCTTTACAGTTTCTTGCTTTGACAGTATCTGAACTCTTACATTCACTTGCCTTTCCTGCATTAGCACTAAGGGAGCTATTTTGGGGATTAACTTTACCATCTGACATCCAGATTTCTATAAACTACCCTGAATCACCTTTACGAGAGCTGTGCCATGCTGTGAAGTTAAGTATTGCAATCTGGACAGGTATTTGCCTTCTAAGTCACAACCAAAGTTGCCAAGTTAATACCATTTAATTAATGAAAAAGAAATCCTTTTATCTTGTGGTGAGTTAGCTTTTTCTAGACCATGAATTCATAATGGAAAGCCAGCAAAACTCAGGAAAAAAATAAAAGGAAACAAAGAAAGATAAGGTCAGGCATCTTACCCAGTACAAGTGCTGATCTGAAAGCAGATGGAGTAAATCTTCATACACAGTATCCTGAGAGACTTTCTCAACAGGCCAACCCATTTGATGAAGTATGTTGCCACTGAATTTTAATATGACAGGTACACTTTTAAGTCTCTTGTTTATGTTTCAGTACTTGAGGACTTGAAGGATCACAGTGGACTCCTTCGTCTACCTTTATTTGTTGATCAGGTACAGAAAAAAAACAATGTACAGAGGTCCTCACCCACACATGTGATCTGTCACTGTATGCAGTTACCACATTGAGTGAATTACCAAGCTCAATGGGTGTAAAAGCATTTTACACAAAGTGAAGAATAATAAGACTGAAGTATCCATAAATATATATTTTTTTTTACCTTAGCCATCCATCAAAACACCTGCAGAGGGGGATAGGCTCTTTGTATGCATCTAAAATTGTGATCCACAAACCATCATCTGGTTTCATTACAGCCAGCACACATCTCTGTCCCTCCTAACCAAACTTGCACAGAAACAGCTGTTCCCAAAACATCCTTGTGACATAATTACATTTTATTTCTGAAGTCGTTATGGTAAGCCCGTTACTATGACAACATAACACTCTCTGTTGCTCATGTGTATGTCTCAGAAAAAACTAGAGAAATACCACTATCCCAGAATTGACTTTAACGAGATTAGTTCAAAAATTAGTCTCCAATACTATATATTGACTG
>JAVSBS010025176.1:65910-83483 GCA_033124195.1 Coracias cyanogaster | reverse complement strand
GGTGAAACCAACTATTCTATTCCTCCTACTTTGGAGTATGAAATAATCACCACGAAGACTTAATAGGAAAGTTTATATCTGCTTATTAAGCAGCTTGCTTCTTCTGCTGAATGTTTTTAAATGTTCAGATAGATTTAGACATTTTCAGGTTCTTACTGGAATAATAAGGATTTTTTCTTCTTGTATTACAGTGCTTGCTTACATGAGAATTCACTACAGGATGCATTGGATTATACAAACATATCCCTCCACAAAAATATGCATAACTTGCCACTACGATAGTTTCTTAAGTCTTATTCCATATGATATTTATCCCATCTAAATTTTAATTATATGATTTTCAGATTTTTATCTCATCTTACCTAGTAGTCCTTTATCCTAATTTACTGTTTGACAATCACAATAGAGACAATACAACAAAATACTGTTAAGATTGTTGGGACTGATCTTGACTATCACCCTTCCAGTGGTGTTCTGCCAAGCCAATGGGTTATTTCCAGTCGTGGCCTCCTGTACAACAGTAATGTCTTACCTAGCATGGTGTGAAAGCAGAGAAGGTTTAGGATTTTCAGCTTTATATATTCAACTAGACATTATATATTCACCAAATAAAAAATCATTCTTCAAGCTGAATTTGTCGAAGGTCAGCTCTCCTGAAGCTGCAGGTTCCATCTTACTCCATTACTTTTCTGAACTCTTTATTTGATGTGTATCGCTATAACAACATGCGGCTGTCATGCCACAGAGCAAGAAGTGCAACTGTCTAGAAATTAATTTCTTGTTTATTTAAAAACATGTTCCATGTTGACATTTTTAGCATTAGGCACTAATTACTTCCCTACTCAATAGTTTCCCTAAACTAGGATTATCTGAAGAAATGAGGTCTTCATGAAAAAAATGGGGTAATTCCTAAACAGCCCTCAGCAGAACTGTTTCCTTAGCTGAGAGACAGTGACTTTGAGCTCTGTCTCACCTTGTATCTGTATGCCTCGGTAATACATCACTGAAGATCTAGATTCAGCCTCCCTAAGTTCAGTGCCCATAAAATAAATCCAGATGTTCTTGACAGAAGCATAGATGATCCATTTTATCACAATTTTGACATTTTTGAGGACACAGATACCCCAAAAATAAGGACTAGTTCAAAAGGCTGGTGACCCCAGAAAGCGATCTGACACTGAGAGTGCAGTCACATGTGCTGGATTGTGAAGAGCTATCAGTGCAATCCTTAGCTCCACACCATTCATATGGTTTCAGTGCTCACATGGAGCCAAGGACTCAGGCGAGCATAACTTAATTCATAGTGGTCGCATAGTAACATTGATATAAGTAGAATTACCTCATTCATGAAGAAATCTCTTCTCCAGCTTGAAGAGAAGACATCCATCCACCATGAGCACATCCAATCACTCTGAACTCAGCACTGAAATCAGAATCTTCAGGGCAGACCATCTGGTGGAAAATGGCATAGAGTCTTTACAGTATCTCAAAGATATATGTGACTGTGTACATACAGCCTTTGAAAAAAAGTAATTATTTAGATACAATTGAACACTTTTTCAATTTCTCTGAAACCTGTAAGTCCCTCAGTTGAGGGCATTAAGGCCATCTGTCAGTGGTTGCATTCAGACTCCTGTAAGAACCTGAGGAGATGCAAAATCATACTTGTGCCACTGAGCAGTTTGACATGGAAATCCCACTTTGACCATGTTCTCTAAAGGCTTTATCTTGTACATGACTTCAGAAGGAATGTAGAAGATTAAGACTTGCAGAGAACCTGTTTATTCTAGGACTGGATAGATGACATGTATCCATCATAGGTTTTACAAACACATTAATTAAGGGATTCACCTGAGTGAAAGAGACTTGTTAAGTTCCTTCCATGCCTGATTTGGAATTATTTTTGAGACACAGGTATTAGGATTCCTCCTCTGTCTCCTTGTTACTTAATTTAGACACCTAACTACCCAACTTGATAGTTTCCTTGTATCTTACTATTAGCTGTCCTCCTCTGCTCATGCACTGTATTAGGAAGCTAGGCAGATATTTTGGGATTGTGTGCACCCCTTACTCTCAGAGGAGCTAAAATTGAGTGTAGAACATCCAGAGAAGTAAACTTACAGATGGTTTTCTCCTGCTTTTGTGATAGACAATGGAAAACATCTAGAATACAACCACAACAAAATTATTACCAAGGCTGTTTCAGGCAGTACTTTGATGATATATGGGTAGACCACTATGTTGTAACTTGTACAGTGCTCATTTTACTCTTTTATTAAAGAGATAGTTAGGCTTAATGAGCAATGAGTCCCTTTGTTGTTGATGCTTGTGAATGAATAAAGTGGTCCCATGGCTGCTCTATGTTCCATGATGAATACTAGGAAGGTAGCAAGGAAGTGTGTTTCTGCTGAATTTTCAATTCACCAAAATGGTGTTCTGCTCCCCTGGAGGTGTGTGAGAGTGTAGCATTTAAATGTTGTTGACTATGTCTACTTTAGTAAGTAATAGAGTGCAATAGAAGGTTGCTAGATCAAAGAAATTAAGGCAAAAAGCCTTACTTATGCATCACATGTGGTTCCAGCATAACTGTTGTACTAGATTTGGTTTGAGCCCTTGGACAAAATGTCCACAAAGTTTTGTTCAAATCTGTCTGAAGAGCCAGTGATTGGTTTGGGCTTATATGTCCCCATTATGTGTTGAAATAAGCACCTCAGATAGATCTTCCATTTCTGTTTCCTCAGAAAGGACATTTGTTCATGTACAATAGGTCGTCTATGAAATGGAAACAATATGCAATAAATGTGATCACTGGAGATTTGTTTCAAAACTACATTATTACTCCATCCCAAAAGCTAAAATAGACACGGCTTTTGATGAGTAGAAGTTATTTACTGATCTAGAAAGACCTGCAACTGAATAAGCAGGGATTCATTCAAGACTGCCACAAAAATATTGTTCCTCTTGACAATTTTTCCAGCACAGGTAGTATTAGTCAGAGCACAGTTGCCTCTGGCACTTTGTAAATCATACTTAACATAGACTCACAATTTTATATTGAAGTGACTCTGAAAGGGAGAATAGTGTTGGAGCTGAGAATGATCAGGTGACAGAGATATGTCTAGAATAAATGAGTGTTTTCAGTGTCCATTTCTTCCAAGCTGAATATGCTTGGGAAAATTCCACGTTTGTCAGTAGCTTATGGCATGATGGATTTTTATTCCTAATTATTCTGATAGTACAATCTTCTGTCTCTTGGTAGTCCTATTAGTTTCTAGAGTAGTCAAGCTGGGTAATACCCTTTGTCAGAAGATTTTTACACAAGCTTTTCCTAAGTGCAATCTACATGGAAAGAATATAAACCTTTGTTATCTTTCTCCACCACAATAAACAAGGAAATATTTTTTTAAAGGACTAAGCATCTTCTTTTTTATTATTTTCTATGCTGTACATAATGACTCATTGCATATCTACAAAATAATTCCACTGAAATATATGAAAACAGCTAGCTTTTAAAGAAAAAAAGTATAGCAGCTAAGTGTACTAGACACAAAAAGGTTTTTTACCAGTTGAACTTGAATCTGAAGAGAGATGAGAAGTTTGAAGGTAACAAAGAAAGATAGGGAATCAGGGTTTCTGGGTCAGTCTATTGTGGTGATAGCATTCAGTGATAATTTGGAGTGAGTGGCTTTTATTTGCTGTAATGAGGTGGAATGCATAATTGCTACAGTTAACGTTTTGAAATCATTCAGTGATGAAAAGTGAAGTAAAAGAAGAAACAGATCCCCTTGTTGAAAGGCCAAGAAGGCTGTTCACAAAGTAGGGGCAACTTAACACACACTGGAATGTTTTATCGCTCTCGTTGGTGAGCTTTATAGCATATTTAAAGCTCTTTTACCTATATTTGTTGTGAACAGTCTCCACATATAAAATAACAAAATTCTCTTTTCTTTTTATAGATTGTCTACAATTTGGTAATTTTGTTCAAATATCCAATTTATTGTTAGAAATACATCTGTGGCTTTGGTTTTCCAAACTTCTATGTACATATGCTGCAACCATAGGGGTGCTGAACACAGAAAATCAATGTCCTTTTATGCTGGAGGTGCAATACCTTCAGATTATGATAATGATGATAAGGGGCGTAGGATTTCTCATACTGGATCAGACAAATCCTATGCTCCTTATTTGTTGAGTCTTGCATTTTTGCTGCCTTCAGAAGTGACCAAGACCTAGTGCTTGAGGGGAAGTTGAAGAAAAGCCCTTAATGCACTTAGCCAGTTGTGTGGAAAGGAAGGTAGAGAAGGGGATATCTTCTTGACCCCTGCAGCTATCAATTTACCCTCTGAAGCATAGTAATAGATTACTTTAACATTTGTATTGTTGTGATTACTCATAAAATTATTCAGCCCTTTAGAAATCTTACAATGATATTTGACTTAATAGTCTCCTGCTTGGAGTTAATTCCAAGGGATGACAGCATAGTGTGAAGAGTATTCACTTTCACAATTTTTGCTGTATTTTTGCCTTCCATTTATTTCATTGCACATCCTTTATTGACTGATTATAGCATAGGGTTAAAAGTAGGGTCTTATCATTCTGCACTTTAAAAAAATAAACAGGAATAACAAACCATTCCATTTTCCTACATAAAATAAAGTTCAAAGTGGTTTGTTTTTTTTTTTTTTGTATGTATAGTGAAGATTGCGGTGTCTCTATTTTTCTGTACCTGCAAAGAGAAGAGGTAATGATAGCAAAATGTTTCATAATAAAATAGAATTTTGTGTTTCCTCTAGATGCATTCTGGATTTATGTGGTATATTCTGTATATATTCTTTCCCTGTGTATACTTTTATTATCAGTAGGTTGATTGATTCCTGAAGAAATTTCTGTAACATCTGAAATGCTAACATGGAAAATAATTTCCAGCTACCAATTAATTTTTAATTGAGACTGATCATCTTCAAGTTTAAATTCTGCTCTAGAGTTTCACAGTGAAACAAGAATGGGAAATATTATACTTTTAGAGGCAGAAAGAAACACTCTGTTTATCCTGTCATGCATCAAGGGATTCTTATTTTTATATCAAGCTATACATTCTGGACTATCTGGAATCCTGCTAAACCTGTTTCATAGAATTAATTAGAGACAACTGCTTTTATCTTCATGAATCCTGGACTGAGATTCTTTTGGCATAATTTCTGATTACATATGAGACTGTCTTGATTCATAGTTAGGATCACGCTGTCTAATGTAATGTGGTAATAAGAACTAAAAAATATGTACCCAAGCATATCGATGCGTTATATCAGGAATAGTTAATAGCATATGTAATCTTACAGTTGGTGAAAATTCCCCCAAATGTACTTACTCATATTTGTATATTGACACATAGAATCTTAATTAACCTTTAAAACAATTAGCTGATGAAGATACTTTGCTGTGAAATCAAATCCTAAGTATCTATATTCAGAAAAGTCAGATTTTCTTTTTTTTCTTCCTCCAATTCAAAATTAAAACTAAATTGTATTTACCGACTCTCTTTATTCCTTTAGGCAACTCTTGTAAGAATGAGAGCTATGCTGTATGATTTAGCCTGCAGGTCAGCGTGGTCAGTCAAACAGGCTGCCTCCAGATGAGCTCCAGCCTAAAGGATCCTTCCATCTGTCCTGTTAGTTTTTCCCTAGGGCATGACAATTTGAGCAACAAATGCAGGCTGAGCAACTTTTCTCCTACAACACCGAAGCCTGTCTGTTGATGCAACAGGATGATGAGAAAGGGAAGACTGGAAGGGGATGGAAAGGACTTTAACTGAAGCTTCTTGTTGCTTCTTGTCTTCTAACCTCTTCTCTGCATCAGAGAGGCACAGCAGCGTGCTAAATGGGGCAGCAGGAAGGAGGCTACTGAGCACACCTGCTCCTCTCTCTTGGATGCTACATTTTTGCATAGGCTTCTAAACCCCAGACGCTTTTGTTTGTGTCCTTTGATTCCTATCAGGCTTAAGGTCTACAAATCTGTCAAAAAACTTCCAGTTAGGCATATCTAGGCAACTCGGTGTGTACTAGAAACTGAATTTTTCTCTGCTTTCATAATGTATCTATTCATCAGCCAATTGCAGAGCACCTCTAAACTTCTTCTGAATGGATTAGGCTCTGCACAAAATGAAACTGCAAGTGTCAAGCTTTTTTTTTTTTTTTAATTGTACAGAAGGAATTGATATGTGTTTTCAGAGATCTGGGTTTCCTTCAACAAGGCCTCTTTGAATTAGATGATTTGATACATTTGTTCAGTATTTCCAGATGTTCATCCAGGTGTGCATGTTTCTGTTTAAGCAATAGAAGTGTCCTCACTGCTGGCCAGCCCCTGTGATCAGATTGGTGCTCCATCTGCTGCTACATGGTAGCTTAGTATTTTAAAAGCATTCAGGCATTAAGTAGGTGAACCAGGTTCAATTCCTTTTTCTGCTGAAGAAGGGTATTATCTGTGTCCCAATGGAATGCGTTATGAACATAAAAAAAGTGAAGGAGTTCTTGTTCTATTTTCCTTTTTGAAACTGTGTTAGGGTGTATAAAAGATTTCAGGTTTCCCTGGCCTGAGAAGAGTAAGAGCAAGTAGTGTAACTGTGCCTCAATGCTGAACACTGTTGCATCAGAGAAAGGGGACTGACTGCAAAGAATTTTTCTCTATTCAGTCATTGCTTAATTTAACCACAAAAATGGCCCTGGGAGCAGAAACCAGTATTTTCTGATTAGCTAGTGAATGAGTATAGTGAGTATAGTGAATGTCCAGAGTGTACTGGACATTATTTTGAGGTTTTTGAATGCCCCTATTCACTGCAGTGGGCACCTGCATGCCCACCAGAAATGCTGGATGTCACAGACCCATGTCATTAGCACTGGGTGTTGCAGTACTGAAGATTTTAGGTATTTAAGCATTAGATTGGATCAAGTTTGTGATGTTTTTCAATGTCTGACCTTTTTATTTCTTGCTGCTTCAGTCTCTGCTGATGATAGTCTAATTTGTGTCAATGTTATACTCTGTTTGCTTTCTCCATCTTACAGAAAACTGTTATTTTCAACTCCTGTGTTTTTTTATCAGTACTTTTCCAGCAATAATTATGGCTCCTACTTGATCAAGAGATTCAGAAGTTGGTAGTATGAGTCACATTTCCTATTCAGCTTCCACAATGTCATGATGATGACACTTTCTTAATCTAAACACCTGCCTGTCCTTTGCAGTACAAAAAGCACCTCTGTTCTCCATTCCTATAATTTCGTTTTGTTTGAGTCTTTTCTTCTTTTCTGTTAAACCGCAATCATATCATCTGCATTTTCTTCATGCAATCTTTTTATTTCACATCAATGCACATCCAACAAGTTACCTCCCTCTGTGCAAATAGTATCTCTAACTGGTAGAGAGAATCCAACTTCTAGTTGCTTTTGTCTGTCTCTAATGTAAATCTCATATATACAAATATATGTTTTGTTTGCTACATTAGAGATGTGCCAAAAAACAAACCAATCAATTTCATCTCTGAAGCTACTAAGTCACATTCTCTCATCACCTGGAGAATCATAACAGCTGGAGATGGAAGGGAAGTTGATGGGTCAGGCTAGTCACCCCTTTTCCATTGCCAGATTATTGTCAACAATACATTCTTAACATTGTCCAGCCCATTTTTAAACGTAGCTTCTTTTCATTCTACCTAAATTCAAAAAGACGAGAGACAGATTACTGCTTTGAAATGTATTTTAATGAGTGTACAGGCTGAGATGAAGTGCATTTTGTTTTTATAAAGAATTAAAATATGGGTAACATGAAATCTGAGCTGAAGTGGGAACTGGTCCAAACATACTAACAAATCTGTGAATTTTCAGTGTCTGAAAAATGAGTTATGTCTTTCTGAAAGACTATTATTTGGGATCTTTGGTTGTAACTTCCATACCCTCAGCTAGATAACTTTTATACTGAACTACAAATAGGCTGAATACTCAGCTGTTATAAATCCACTGTCCCTGCTGACAGTGCTGCTTGGCCAATTTGCACCAGCTCAGGATCTGTCCTTTGGATCTGGCCATATGTTTTTTGATGATAAGTATCTCAAATTAGGACTGGATTTTCAGAAAAGTATCTTTTTCTTTTTTACATCCCTAAGCATAGATAGGTGAACAAAAGTTTTCATACACTGGCAGCTCTGACTTTAGGATTAATGGCCGATGTTTCAGAATACACAGAACTTCATTGTAAACTTCTCAGTTTCCTGACTACAGGAAATTATACAATGCATATAATATATGCAAGTGACTCTTAATCAGCTATTGCAGTCGAGAAATTATAAGGTCAAGACTAACTAGCAAATGTTGTGGAAGCTAGAGTATCAAAATAGGTAATGAGCATGTATCCTGTCTTCTTTAAGCCTATAAAACATTATACATTGAGTTCTTTTGTTCTCTTTTTTAAAAATTCAAAATAGAATAAGACATCACTAGAAATGGGGGAACAAAGTAAAAGGATGTTGGAGGAGTAACAAAACTGATCAAATAGCAAAATGAGAAACCCAACACCAAAGTTAAAAAGCCAGATCCCCCTACTGTTGTGTTATGGCATGAGTGGCCTTAAAAGAACCATATCAACAGAATGAGGAAGCCTTAAAAATTTTTGGGTTTGTTATTATTAATCACACTTTACATGATGAAAAGAAAGAAAAAAAAAACTGCCACAGCAAAAGCCAGGCAGCCACATGAAGGTGTGCTAGCAGTCTCCAAGATTTTACAGCAAGGAAATAGACAAAAAAATCTTGAACAGAACAGAAGCTAATACGCAGGATAAAGGGGAAATGAGGAGCGTTACAGTGAATTGGGTTTAATTTTTTTGGTGATAGACTTAGCATATATACCTCAGCTTTGTGAAATCAGCTTAATTTAGGATGTTCTCATGTAAGCCACCACTAAGGGGAAAATATCAGAAAACAGAATGCCTCACATACTTTTTTAACTGAGAGGCAGAGTTCTGAGTAGCAACCATGTATGGGTTTACCAAGGGGATTTATTAAGACGCGTCTTGTACAGAGGGAACTGTAATACCCCTATGCAGACTTGCTTCTCTCTCTGCATGATATTTTGCAGCTGGTCCTTCTCATCAGTGCTCTGAGGTATGGCATGCAGCACTGGAACCTAGTTAGATAGTGCAGTTGTTATGACAAGCTTACTGCAGGTTATTATAATTTGATTCTACAGGGCAGATGTTGTGAAAGAATATTGATACCAGTCTAAGGTTAAAAAATAACCCAGTGAGCCAAATACATGAGAAGCTATACACTGCATTCATTCATTTGCTAAGAACTGCTGTAAAGATGGGTGGTGAGAGTTCCTCAAATGTGAAGACCGCAAGATTCTTTCATATTGGAAATTGCTACGAAACCTAAATAGATGAATGGGTCCTAATCCCCCCTTCACATTCTTAGGGCAATGTTTTATAATATGCACCAGATAACAGCACATTGTAGGAAGATAGGTTGGTTTTAAAGTAAATGTCAAGAGCCCTTATATTTAAAAAAAAATGTATTATTTTATGGCAGTATGGACAAACATAAGACCAGATATGACTGGAGAGTGAGGAGTGAATCCTGCACAATGATGGCAGTGTTCACCCTTTACTGATTCAACCTGTACTACTTGCACTTCCATGACAATCATTTAACATGCAACAGTGACTATATTAAGTATTTTTACTATTCCCTACAAAGTCACCCTGGAGGAATGGCAGAGCAGACCTGCTAAGGTTCTCAGCTTCCATGCTTTAAGCACCATCTTAATTAGCTGGTGGAGTGAGTGAAATTATTTTGCCATTCCTGTGTCCCAACTTGACAAACTGGGACTTGGCACTAGCTCAGTATAAGACACTCCATGTATCTATATATGGTATGTGTTAATGATGCTATTAGTAACACATTGCTGAATGTTAACATGTTAGAGCTTGTAGTTTCATCTCTCTATGGAAATGACTTGATTAATGTTAGAGAGAACTTTTTAACAAAGATATAATTTCTGTGACACTATCTTATATTGTCAGAGAAAGAGAGATAATCTTAACATTGAATATTATTAAGTTTAATTAAACAGGCTGTGTCAGGCTTCCTCTTCCCCTATCCACTCACTCATACATAGGATTTTCTTCTCTTTTAAAAGAGGCTACTAAGATTTGAGGGTTCATTGGTCACCTTAGTGAGTCCCCTAATGCCTGGCCTGCTGAAGGCTGATTGGATACCTGGTATAGTAGTTGCAGGGTGCCCAGTCAGTGTAAGATGTCATTTCAAGAGACTCTTTCTCTAGATCTAGTATTTTTATATGAAAGCTTGCCATTAGAATAACTAAGACAGATCTTCTAATGGGAGTAGTGACGCAACGGGGACACATTCATCAAAGAAGTAGCAGGTAGAGTGTTTTTTGGAAGGAGAGATTCTTAATCATTAAATGGCAATCCTACTAATTAAAAGTCAAAAGTAGATAAATAAGAGATAACTTTCAAGATAAATGCCAAATTTATATATTTAGAGAAACTTAGCACATCATAAATATTAAATTGGGCTATTATCTGAAGTGTGTCTGTGCCAGGGATCCATAAATAAAGACCTTAGGGACTAATCACTAGAAATTTTCATTATTTATGTCCTTCCACATTTTACCAAACAGAAAAGCTATGTCTTCTTTTTAGTGTAAACCACAAAGGAAACATGTTCAAATTTTTGATGAATCTTTTGGGGAAGAGAAAAGAAAGAATGCTGCAGTGGGAAAGTATGAACAGGAAAAGATCTCAACCATAGGAAAATCTTTCAAGAAAAAGCTTGGCTTCTCTTCTCTTTTGAGTATTAACCTCCTATTAAGTACACTAGTTTTATGTCAATGTGAGGCTCCATTGACTTCAATTAAGCTATCTCAGATACTCACCCTGCTGAGAGAGCAACCACAGACTTTTAAAAAGTCATCCAATACAGAAATGCAGCAAGAGTGGTGAATCAGGTCGTTCGTATAATTTTAATTGTTATCTTGCCTTGCACCTTATGTTGTAATTTATGCAAAGAAGGTAACTAAAGACCTTTTTAAGGCCTCTGGTATTGCTACTGATATTTATGGGATTGTTTTATTCCCCTTTTTGCAAAATTGAATGTGTATTATGTGCACAATTTTATGCACAGTTGGCTTCACTGAACCAGGATGCTGAGCCATTGGGACAGATCTTGCATTGCATCGACCCTGCGAGTGTTGTCTTCTTGGCTCACTCAGCGTAGCCAAAACCCACACTGACTGAACAGGTTGAGAAAGTGGGTCCCAACTATGTGAGATTGTCCAGTATTCTGGGAAATTCGAAGAGAGAATGGTGTGAGTAATACATCAGCACAGAATCTGTAAAGAAGTTTCATGTATTGGAAACTGCAAGCTCATTTAGAAGGTTCCATGGTGAACCGTGCCAAAGACAAGTCAGATCATTGCATCTGGATTAATCTTGGAATTGCTTTGGTTTGGCAAATGATTATTTTTGATCCGTCAGACAAATGAGCTCCCATAAGGATAAAGTGTGGGAGAGTTTCAGCAGCTTGACACTGGAGTATTAACAAAAAAATACAGCTACAGACAGTTGGCAGTGCTTCCCCTTGTATCCCTGCTATCAGTCCTACAGTAATCCTCTTTGGCCTTTTGACTACTGAAAAGGGATAATATTTTTCCTTATATTGGATATTATACAAAAGCTAGTAGTTCTAAAGAGTTAAAATCGATCTAAGAAGCACCAAGAATTACTTGAGGGGAGTACGAGCCAGCTATTGCTGGTACGCTAAGCCATCAGATCTTTTTGAAGTATGCCAAGTAAACATGCTGCAAAATCATTCACACAGTTGCACAAAGTTTTTTAGGTAGAAGTGTTATTCTGAAAGCTGATATCCTGACTCCTTTCTGAATCCCAGTAGTTGTGAAAAGATAAAAGCCCTGGAAATTTGTGAAGTCACCCATACAATATGTGAGGCCAAGAGTAAAAGTAGAACCCCTGACCTTTCCCTTCTTCCTCATTTAGATAGTTTTCTCTGTAATCGTGGATTAAGTGCAGTAGTGGAATACTATTGCTATTAAGTGAAAAATGAGCTTTTACAGGAAACCATGAAAATGAAAGTAATAATTAAATCTTCATATAACTTTAGGTTGTATTGTAAGTGCTTAGCTGAAAAATTCGTCTTTAACTCATGGCCCGCAGCAATCACATCTGTTATATTTTAGGAACAGAAAGCTAATGAGGTGGAATCTGGAGTACTGAGCTTAATTGGGCTTGTTTTGATTAAGTGTATGTGCTGGGAATATTTTACGCACCAGTATAAATTGCAAAACAGTCAACACAAGCCACAAAATTCACAAAAGACATTGTGGGTAGTGTTAAAGAGACAACTGTTTCCAATAAACAATAAAACACAAAAGAAAATATCTGAGGTTTTGAAGAAAAAAATTATATACTTTACCTAATTAGTGGCTTTCTACAGTTGTAAATGGTTTTCTCTCTCATGTTCATATACATGCAACTACACACGCTGAAACACATGTAAATGTGCTGCACAATACACAATTGTAACAGCTTGTCTTGGGGCTCGTTAGATTAAGTCTGACTGGCAAAGACATTTAAAACTGCATGATCTTTATACAAGCATGAAAATTTGACATATCCTTCATATATTAGAATATATGAAGAATAATATTTCACAGCAGTTTAAAAAAACATTTCAAGGTGGAGCATGTACGTGCAGTTTTTCTACTGCCAAGTCTTATCACTTTGTGCCATACTTCTCGATAATGTAAACCTGCATAACTTCATTGACTCTAGCACACTTTGCTGATCCACTCAATTTAGATCTGATCTCCCAAGTTCTCATGTGTATTCAAAACTTAGGAGGTGGAAAAAAAGAGTAGTATATTTTAGCAACATTTAAAATGGTCTTAAATGGATTTTCTCTACATTAAAAAATGTTACAAGCTGTATGCCTGATATTTTGGTATGATCTGTAACTAGAAACAGATGCTGACTCTTCAAAGTAAATTGTGTATGAATGAAAAGTGGTTCTGTTGAGGTTGTAGTAAAAAGCACATAATCAACAACAAAATTGTCCAGTGCTTAAAGTAGTGTTCTCAAAACAACTTTCAAGTGAAAATACCTCTATATTTTCACATGAGGAAAGTGAGACACCAAGAATTGGCATGCAGAAAGCCAGTGACAGAGTTGCCTGAGTGGTGATGATCTGTCCAGTGGCCATGTGATCTGTTATTGTCTATGGAGATTGACATGAGCCACATGATAGGGTCATTTGACTTTTGAATCCTTTTCTAGCTATGTGGGTTGAAGATTACAATCCAAACATCTTTACAGCACTCATATATGTCAAGATACTATGTACAACTCAGACGTGGCTGTGTCATGATGAGCCTTTTCAACTGGCAGATATTTTCCCCCAACTTCAGATCTAAATTAAAAAATTGTGCTAGATTTTAAATTCTTTTGACTTTCAGTGGGATTTGATAATCAGGTTCTTTAAGATCCCATCTTTGATCAATTAATGTTTCACAATAATTGACTAATACCTAAGAATCCCTTGAGAACTAGGAACTTCATTTCAACTGCTTACTAGTTTTACACATTTCAAAGCCTTTAGCCTGGATATAATTATTGCTTGGTCAAGGAGATGTTCCTTCAGATAAGTCTCTAAACAACTCCTGATCTTCCCAGTATTGATGCTGACTCTTCCATTCCACAGCTCACTAGGAGGTAATAGGGGTAAATGCACTGAACATGAGTTTAAGGGCAAATACACTACAGCCTTCCAGGAAAATGATGATCATAATGTTTTAAGAGGATGGATTAAATTCTTCTGTCCAACTGAAAATCACACTGGTGAATTGCAGCTCCTTCCACTAGGGAAGGAAGATGGTGTTTAAACACACACAGACCTCCTATACACTACTAGTATAGGCTAAGGGATTGACTGAACTAACAGGAAGGCAAAGTACAATACCTCAGGTTAGGTCTTGCTGGAACAAGCTCCTTCACTCTTGAAAAAAATCTGTCTAATGGCCCAGTTATTCAGGGCTTTGGCTTTACATTTCATTCAGAACAGTGCACTGCTAGTTGCGTTGTGACCCCTAACACTATATTGTATGATTGGTTCAATAATGACTCTGAGGAATGAGAGCCACCTACCCTATTATCAGCTCCACCTCCTGGGGTTTCTCTTAAAGGGACTTCCATTCAAGTCTGGACTAGAGTAACATATGCAATTACACTGGGAAGAATGAAAATGTGAAGGGGGCAGCCACTGCAGCTTCAGGTCATGAGATGATTGCCGGTTGTGATTAGGAAGAAATCCCCTCCTCTTAAATGAAGTATAATACTGTTCATATCTAAGGATTCTGAACTGGCCATTGTTAAAGACAGGATATTCCCTGTGACAGTTCATACAGTCTCTGGTTTCCCTCCTCTTCCCCTTTTGAAATGCAGCAAAGGAAAAGAAAACTTTCAGAAACTTTCTGGCTTCTCAGTGAAAAAAAGATGGGGGGGTGGGGGTGGAAACTTTGCTATTCTGTTGCTCTGCTGCACGACCTTCTGCTACAGCTTTCTCCTTTAAAAGTCATTTTGAATGTTTTGGGGTGGTTTTTTTTTGGCATAGACAACGTTTAATGCTTCTAATATTTGATGTAAAAATTCTGAATTAATTTCACAGTATTGAGCCTACTAAATATGATTTCTTTTTCAAGCATGTTGCTCTTGTGAGAGACTGTGGTCTCTAAGGATTGTCTGTCAGTCACCTCATAAAATAAAGGTTATTATTATTACCAGTGGTGAACAATAGCTGATGACTTCAAGTTGAAGAAAGGTCAATAGATTAATCACTGATATGCTTTCAGCAGTTATCTTTTCAAGTCAGGACTTAAGCAATTGTTAAGGGCATATTTTTTCAGCTTTAAAATTTATCCTTTTTTTCCTCATTGTCTGTATACCTGTGTGCATGTGCAAACAAATCCATCTCAGGTTAGGTCTTTTTCTCTCTGCTAAGTTTCACTTGAGAAAATTAACAGAAAAACATAATCATTTCTGAATCTGGCATAGGAGTAATTGCAACATTCATGCATCATAGAGGAATAAGTGGATGGGGACTCACTTTTTCTGTTAGTAGCTGAGATGCCTGTGGCATCTCTGAGCAAATTTCAGTTCTCCAGCATGGTTCTTAAACCAAGACTCCATTACTCTGCTTCTGCTGGAATGCTTCTTCCATTCACTCCACTTCAGAGCATGGGATGCACTGTAGTTGCTCAAGACCATTGCTTTAGAATTCTTGCACTATAATCTTAGACAATGTTTTCTGGAGGTACATCCTTTTTCTTTCTATCTTGCAAAGTATCAAGTATCAGCAATGTATGAACCTATTGAAGTCTGGGAGAATGAACAGAGATGGTGGGACATGCTGCCTCTGCTCAAACTTCAGTTGAAGTATGAAAAGTTTATATGGGTCAGCAGTATCTTCCTTCAAACTGAAGAAGCTGGCCATGCTTTGAATATGTAATGTAGGTGGAGACACAGCCTGACAAACGCAGAGAACTATTCAGCCAAAGGCTGGCATCAGCTGAATCCCTTCATTGTCTCTGAATGCATTGTTGAAACTACTGAACAAGTCATTGTTGGTAAATGACTGTCTGAAATAGCCTATTTCTTCACTATAGAATTAAACAAAAATATTACAGCAAGAGGAAAAGTGGGTGAAATTGATTTCATTTAACAATAACCTTCCAGCCTTGCCTCACGTCTCACTCAAATAACCTTTGTAACTAATTATAGTAAAGCCTGAAAATAAAGCACTTCTAGACTGAAGGGTTTTAGAAGTCATCAAAATTATCCAGTGCTCAATATAGCTGAAATCCTGCGTGCTATTATGTTCTTGTGCCAGCAAGGCTGCCTGCAAGTTAACATCTATAGAGGCTATGAGAGGAACAAGAGGCAAACATTGATAGCATCAAATGTTATATTGATATCCGAAGACATTATGGCAGGCTGGGAAATCAATAATTTCTAAGCACCTTTTTTTTTCATTTGACTTTGTATTAAATTCTGAGTGATTTTATTAGTTGATGTTTTTCCTCCTTTTTCAGGTCTGGTAGCATATCCAGACACACTGCTTCATGCACTGTCCTGCCAGACTACTCTTTTTTCCTCTCTGCCCCTTAAAAGATTAGAAGTAGGCTTTTACATTTGTTGGTTACTATATTCTCTGATGCAGATTTGTAGTTAGAAAAGTCTTATATGTCCCCCACTCCATTTATCTTAGTTTGGATTTTAGATCCTTAAGAGTCAGAATTCAAAGACTGTTTACATTAAAGGCACATGTCATCCTTAAAAAAAACATCCGGATTCCTTCTTTTTCCACTTTCCAGATGATCTGTGTTTGCTCCTGTATGTCTGGGTCTTTGCTTCTATTAGTGTTCTTCCTTTAGTCTAAATAAAGTATCCTGCATATCTTTTTTTTTTATCTTATTTTTTTTTAACTTTCAGGATACCAAATGATCCATGCACATTGCTGTAGGGGAGATTTTGTTTCTTAAGTTTAGTGACCTTCACCATATACTACCACAAGGTCTATCTGTTCACTTACTCAGGCTTTCTTCAAATCAATAGCTCCCAATGTAGACCATGCACCATTAGTGATTCACGGAGCAATTGCTGGAGGTCCAGGGAGAACTGCCTAGCAAAGCACAGGTTTTTCTGCATTTCCAGCTGCTCTCTTACATTAAGACCAACTAAAACTATGTTAAATACTTTCTGAATGCCACTATTCATGAAGGCAATTGCTGTAGTTAAGTAAGACTGATAAGTAGTTGTGAAATGTTCTATGTGTTGACTAGTAGGAGGGGAAAATGAGAGTCAAAGGGTTGAAATGTCACCCACATTCTGGAAAAGTTTGAGAACACTTGTTCTTTACAACTTCTGTACCTCAGCTATAATCTTCTGATTGGCCTGTATGAAACATCCTTTTGACTCATATCAGTTTCATGATTTCTAAACTCTGATGGCTTTAATTTGCTGTAAATCTTTCCAGAGATTATGGTACTTTGTACAGCATACCTATAAATAAGTTCTATGACAGCCTCATTAATCAGGCTACATTTTAAAAGCATTAGCCTTTTTCCCCTCTGTTGAATCCATGGC
This sequence comes from Coracias cyanogaster, assembly GCA_033124195.1. Taxonomy (NCBI): domain Eukaryota; kingdom Metazoa; phylum Chordata; class Aves; order Coraciiformes; family Coraciidae; genus Coracias; species Coracias cyanogaster. The sequence goes on along the minus strand of JAVSBS010025176.1, from coordinate 66,260 downwards.
TTGTCTTTCCTCAATTACAATTAATGTTCATTCAAATAAATACTTTTTTTTCAAACTAGGGAGTAACACTGATCTAGACCTTCTTCATTCTCCAGCTGATGTGTTCCAATATTTGAGAGGTGTTTGAAAACTTGGCTGTACCTTAACATATTAGACTCTATTTTAAGCAGAGGTAAGTCTAAAGAGAACCATCACTGCAAAGCTTGCTCCTGATCACTCCAATTGCTCACTCCAATCTTCAAAAAGGGCAAGAAGGATGATCCAGGAAGCTATAGGCCAGTCAGCCTCACCTCCATCCCTGGAAAGATGTTGGAGCAGCTCATTCTGGGGAACATCTCAAAACATATGGA
>JAVSBS010025176.1:0-59859 GCA_033124195.1 Coracias cyanogaster | reverse complement strand
AGCCCAGGAGGACATTGGCTGCTGGGCTGTGAGCACACGTTGCCGGCTCATCTCCAGCTTTTCACCCCCCAGCACCCCCAAGTCTTTCTCCCCAGGGCTGCTCTCCAGCCCTTCATCCCCCGCCTGTGCTGATACCGGGGCTTGCCCCGACCCAGGTGCAGAACCTTGGACTTGGCCTTGTGGAACCTCATGAAATTCACACAAGCCCACCTCTCAGGGTTTTCTAGGTTCCTCTGGATGGCTCCCATCCCTCAGGCATTTCAGCCACACCACTCAGCTCTGTGTCATTGGCAAACTTGCTGAGCATGGGCTTGATCCCACTGGCTCAAAGCTTGAAGCCCTGGAGCAAAGAGGTGAGATGAGTATGGAGCCTGATATTTTCCATTGGTCTGGGCATGGATGAAACTTGCCACCCACCCTTCTACTGCTGCATTACAAATGTGGCGTGAGGGCTTTTCTTTGTCACAGAAATGACAGCAATTGCAACCCTTCTTGGCTTTTCTTTTCCAGCCACATTTGGCCTTGGTAAGGCAGGGTAAGATTTCCCAGTGTGGATGGAGCAGGCTCCTCAGTTTCTTAAATACTTTCCCCAGTTCTCTTCCCAGCACTGGCTTGAGCACATTCTCTGGGAATGAATGAACATTTCCCCCAGGGTGCTCAGAAAAGCAGCGTCTGCTGGATTACTTCAAGTACACTTCTGCTTGGTGGAAAGCATTATTAAATCTTTCTTCCTCCCCCAAAATAAAAATTGAAATTAACTTGAAAGTATCTTAAATATCCCCAAGCTGGTTTGGGGGTTTAAGTAGTTTGGTAAATAAGTCTTAGTTTTAGCAGCCGGCTTTGTGTTTTGCTTTGTCTTTTCTCCTATAATTTGTCATATGGCTGTAGAGCTTTGAGCCTCCTGCTTCGCCAAGCCGATGCTGTGAGTGCAGGTATTTATGTCTCCGTCTGTATGGACCCTCTAGGAGCGATTATTAGAATTCACGTTGCTTACAGTAAAGCTCCTGATAGGGAAGAATTAATGAACGTGCTTGTAAACTGATTAAAAGCTGGGAAAAAAAAAAAAAAAAAGAACAGCAACTTACAATGTGAAGAGAAAACGTGCTGGGTACCTTCTTGCGCTCGGATATACTGTGGTCCCATCTCTGTAGCTAGGTAACTGCAGAAAATGCAAGCCCATCACGGTGGGGGTGGATATGTAGGTCATCCTCTTCATGAGCATTGGCTGTCCTACCTGCTGGCTGAGATCCCCGCAGAAGAAACGGGGGATTAAGCACCTCGAGGGGAGGAGATGGAGCAGACATGCTTTAACAGCCTAATACATAAAATGGATTGAAAATGTTAGCATTTGGCTGCAATCTTAGCAAAGAAATCTCTCTCCCCTGTCTGTGGTTATTGCTTTCTGTGTGCCCAGCCTGACCCCTGCACAAGGTGGGCTGGAGAATATTGACTGATCCTGCAGCCGACTTGCTCGGATGATCTACGAGTCCCCAGGAGTAAATGAGTGTTGAGTCTCAATATAGTTTCTCAATGAGTTTCGTGTGCGCAGAGAGGGAAGCTGGGAGGGAAAATAATGTGCCGCTCAAGCTGCCTTGGCTTGAGCACGTTCTCAGGCATGGTGTCCTGGTTGCTCCGGGTGCAGAGGGATGCACAGGTTTGCAGCCGTTGTGGGCTTTTGAGGCCATTAGAAAATCATATTAATGCTTTTGTGTTCTTATTTATAAAAACCATGCTTCAAGGGAGCTCAAGTAGGATAAAGTATTCAGGGGGTTTGTCCAGGGTGCAGAAGCCAGCAGGAGAAGTTCAGACCTCCTCCTTCTGGGTGCTGCCCATGTGGCTGGTGCAGCAGGAAGGCAGGTATTTCCCTCGCCACTTTTGCTTCCAGATTTCCGTCCCTGATTTCCTGAAATATCCCAAGAAGAAAAAGCCCCAGGGGCCTACTGCTGCTGCCTGTTGTCCTGAGCAGCTTTGCAACATGTGCTACAGTGCAGTGAGGTGGACACCTACATCATAACTCCCCGTACACGCAGTCTCATGCTGTATTTAGGATCTGAAATTTATGTGGCGTTCCCCTCACTATCTTTATTTCTTTGGGTTTTTTTCCTGGCAGGACTTTTTTGAGAGTTACATCTCCATTGCTTCGACTGTGCCCTCGGTGCTGTGCCTGATTGGAAACTTCTTGCTCGTCAACAAGTAAGTGCTGCTCAGTTCCTGGGTACATTGGCTGCAGCCCTCCTTGGGTTTGCCCACGTTGCTTCTGCCTTTCAGCCCTGCTTCAGCCCTGGCTCCTGGCTCAGCCTCTCCTTCTTTTGGGGGGAAGCCATGGGACATCATGAGCGCAGCGTCCTCGTGCAGCCAAAATCCCCACATCTCACATCTGCCCCTGCCAGAATCGCGGCCAGCTGAGATGAAGCAGGATGAGGCTGCTCCCCACCAGCAGCACCCCTGCCCAGAGCTGGCTTGAGTTGCACCACTGTAAATGAATTCCTTGGTTAATTGCTTGGCAAATGGTCTTTCCTCTTAAAAATGCCATTGTTGTCACCAGGGGACCAGCTGACGAGAGCTGGGCTCGTCCAGGCATGAGTAGCACCTTACTCTAGTTCTGCCAGGAGCTGGACTGGGTTAAAGAATGGACCATCTGTGCCCTGTTGCAAGCTTGACTTAAATTTTAAATAGTCGTGGCCCTGAATGCGTACTGTTTCTTTATCCTAGATTATATGCTTGTTTGTGGGCAAAGAGGAATGTGTTTGCGTGCTTAATCTCTAGATCACAGCTGCCTGTCCTGCTCCCTCCCTCTCGCCCTTCACCCCGTTGTCCTGCCCCAGGCCAGCACCTTCACTCTCCCCCTTGGGTAATAAGTAATCTCCATGCCCAAGGGATTAATTGTCTTGTAGTGAGTTGCCCGGGATTGCCTTCACCCAACATGTCGTGTTTCCCAGGCTGGCTTTGTCGCTGGTGCTGTATGTTGCTTTAGGGATGGAGACGGCTCCTGATTTCTGGGAGAAATTGTAGAATTGTTTGCGATCACTTAGAATTGTTTAGGTTGGAAGAGACCTTCCAGTTCACTGAGTCCAGCCGTTAACCCAGCACTGCCAGGTCACCACTAACCGTGTAGCACATATGCAGGCGGTGACTATTCATAGAATCATTGGATCTTTTTAGCTGGAAACAACCTTTAAGATCATTGAGGCCAACCATTAACCCAGCACTGCCAGGTCACCACTAAACCATGTCCCTCAGCACCACATCTACACGGCTTTTCAATCCCTCCAGGGATGGGGACTCCACCACTGCCCTGGGCAGCCTGGGCCAGGTCTTGACAACCCTTTCAGGGAAGACATTTTTCCTCATGTCCAGCCTAAACCTTCCCTGGCTCAACTTGAGGCCATTTCCTCTTGTCCTGTTGCTTATTCCTTGGGAGAAGAGACCAACCCTATCTGGCTCCAACCTCCTTTCCAGGAGTTATCAAGAGTAAGGTCTCCCTTGAACCTCCTTTTACTATCACTCCAGCCTTTGTCTCAGCTTGTCCCTACAGCACAGGAGCAAAGCTGGGGGCTCAGCAGAGCTGTGAACTTGCAGGAACAGGGAGGGACCTGCACGGCACCTCCCTCTTTGTCACACTTGGGTGAAGCTTTGGATGTGAACATCACCTTTTTGCAGCATTAGGAGGAAGCCCACTATAATCTTCACTCTGAGAAGGACACCCATAATAGCATGGGCAATGCAATAAAAAAAATTCAGCATCAACCTCAAGAGTGAGCCATCAGCCACAGAACCAGGACAGACAGTAACCAAATTACATCTCAAAGCCCTGCCAAAGAAGATGGGTTGGTTAGTTGGCTTAATTTTCCTCGGCAAACACGAATTGCAGCAGACACTGCTCCAAGCCCGATCAGCACAGGGTATGTGCACACCCCAAATCTCACCCCATCTCTCTGCCTCCAACTGCTCCTAAGCTCCAGACTGGACGTTTGCGTCACTAAAAATAAGTACCAAGGCTATTTGTTCAGCCCTCTGACAACTCAAACTGCAGGCTGGAGAGGCAGATCTTAAAAATAGAGAGAAACAGGAGAGAAACAGTATAAAGGAAAAAGGTTCCTTCCTTTACAGGAGGAAAAAAACAACCCAAACCAAAAAGTAACCACGCTCACACTGAGCAACCCAAGTTGCTAAAGCTCTCAGGCCATTTCTTGCCTTGTCCAAATCAAGAGAGAAGTGTCCTCGCTGCTTCGGCACAAAGCTCACTTAACTTTCGGCACGAGGCCCATTGCCGCAACAGACCTTTTCAAGGCCCACCAGCCGTTCGAGCTAATAAAAGTGAGGCTCTGCCTGATGGACAAACACCGTGGGCACGCTGTGGCTAATCACTTGCTGGCTGAAATTTTAGGAGAAGGGGAAAAAAACAAAGTGGTTGACACAGCACCAGGGAAAGGAAGATGGGGCTGTTTAGGAGGAACACATACAGCCTACCTCCAAAATCCCTCCATCCCAAACAGCAGCCCCTGAGAGCAGGGAGTCAAACTAAAAGACAGGCATTCAGCCGAGATAGAGTTATTTGGATTAATGACAGTAGCTCATCACCAGTGACAGGCTTGTTCATATAAGCCCTCCTAGGACCCCAGCCACGGCTGAGGACCCTCTCCCACATGCCCTTTTCCAAGCTGCAGCAGCTTGGCCACTAGCATATCACCTTATTTCCATCAGGATTTTGCCCCAGTGGCTTTCTCCCCAGCATACTTCAAGTGGGACATCTTTCTCCTCCAGAGAGCTGCTTGTAGATCAAATGCACAGATCAGGGCAACGCAATTCAGGTTAAGGATGAAAAAAAAACCTCACTGCAACACTGGCCCTGGTAGAGGCTGGGGAGAGGACATTACAGCCCTCCCACATCTAAATTAGAGTTTCCATCGCAGGACACATGCGGCAAGATCCTTGGCCCTGGGCCATGGGTTCAAGAGAAGATGCTTCTATGAGGCTATTCAGCAAAGAGACAACACATGCTTGGGATGGCCCCTCTGGAGCACACCATAACCACCAAGCACCTAGCAGAGCCACGTGCTAACATCTTCATGAACTGAAAGCCACCAAGCTCCACGACCAAAGGTTTCCTGCTTACGCTGACCAAAGCTTCGAGCTCGGCACACTGCGTGGCACAGCCCCTGCATAAACAGAGCTCCAGCTCCTGCTATAGCGTTCTGGTCATGACTGAACCATGGGCAACATCTAGGACATCTGCAAGATCTAGGTGAGTCTTAACCCCTGGGATTCCCCATGTTAGCTGCAGAAGCTGCCCACTGAAGTAGGGCCCCCCAGCAAGGCAAGCATGAAGGTGTGAATCTTCATGTGTGGAGGCTTTGGGCTGTAAAAGCCTCAAACTGACCCTTATCCTCCTGTAACATTAGAAATCTTAGCGGAGGAAAAAGGACACTGTAGTGGGGAAAAACAGAGACATTTTGGGGTGCACTTTGAGCTATTTATGCTCACAGAGCAAACCTGCAGCTAGATCAGCTGCCTGCAAGCAGCTGGGATGTTTTACACCCTAACGAGAGCTTCTTAAATTTAAAACTAACCTGTGCCCAAGACCATCTAAGAAACTTCATAAATTAAATCCTCTTTTTTAAGATTTCCTCACCACCCTGGCTGCTCCTGGGGTGTGCTCCAAAGAGGATTGTGGTGCCCTTTTTCCTTTGCATACCTCCAGCAGGTCAGCAGAGAGGCTACCATAGCATGGGCATTTTTCTGGAGATTATTGCAGCAGAAAATGTTTCTGGTGCTACTTCGCTGCTATACTCCGGTGATGCCCCTGGGAGGGACACGCAGCCTTTGCCTCTTTGCTGGGTGCCGTTCCCAGGCAAGCTACAGTTAAGAGCCAAGCCGCGCAGATCCCATTTCTCGCAAACATTGTTTCTCTCACTTATCACCAAAAAAAAAAACCCTAACCAAACATCAATTTTTTACAGTTTCCCATAAAGGGAGTGTTTTACGACTTCATCTTAAAATAAAACACAGTATTTTCACAACGCTATCTCGACTTGGTGCTACAAAACCTACAGTTTGCCTCTCGAAACACAAGAGCTTTGTGCTGGGGAGGGAGGAAGGGAGGGTGTGGAGAAGGAAAATAGAATTGCAAAGGGATTTCCTCGTCTCCCATCCCACGGCGGGGGAGAAAGAGATGATGGTAAAACTCCCTATGTCGCAACACCCCCCCTGGATTTTGACAAATGCAAGTTTCCACAAAAAAATAAATAAATAATAATAATTTTAAAAAATCAATCAAAACACCACAAACCAATTCACATGCAGCTCTATCCCGTAGCATGCCAAGGCCACATGCACGAGCCATCCCAGGCTGCTGCAGGATGCTCTGGGAAGACGGTGGGAAGGAGCCGGGCTTGTTGCGTGCAGCCCACGGGCAGGCACCGGGAAAGCGGCAGCTCGGCCAACCCGCTCCTGACCCCCTCGACATCACGGGATCTGCCACCAGACTGGGCTTTTCCCCCAGTACAGGGAAAAAAAAAAATCCAAACCAACCAACAACAATAAAAGACATGTTCCAGCAAACTTTCCATTCCAGCATCACCCCCCCTAAAAACCACTGGTGGGTAGGAGAGGAGAGGTGGGTTGGGAAAACAAGAGTGCTTGGCAAGAGCATCGCTGGCACAGGACGGGGTTGGGATTTGCCCTTCCCACGCAGGGTACCCGTGGGAGGGTCCCGGGCTCTGCCCCTGCCAGCCCCGGTGTTCACCTGCGGACACACAGCACATCATCCCATCCTCAGCAGCCTTTTAGTTGGCCAAATAAGCTACCCCAGCTCTGCTTTTCCTTCTCCCTTTTTAATTTTTTTTTTTTGTTTTAGAAAGAACTGCTGGCTTTTCTATCATCAGCCTTGTTAATTTATTTTAAATCTTTTTTTTTGACAGGTCTTTACTACCAACAACCAAAGATTTTCTATTTTCCCAAGCCAGTAACGAAGCCCCACACCTGTATTTCCAGCTGCAGGCAAGCACGGGCTATTATTTACCTTCGCATAGCATCCCAAAATCCTGGATCGGAACAAAACGGAGAACACCATCAAGGGAAAACCTATTCCCACCACAAAGAGCTTACAGCCAGAACATCCCGAACCAAGCCCAAACTCTGCCAGTTAAAAGGATGGGGAATCGTAATTGAGCTGGTTGGTTTTAATAGGGACCAGACTCTTGAAGTTTGAGCATTTGCTTTAAAGAAAGGCTCCGGTGATGACTCCAGGCAACTCAAAGCTAAAGATGCCTGGCCAACACCAAGTTGGATGTGCATGGGGGTCAGTATTTGAGGCGCCCAGAAAACATTTATTTCCAGAAAAAAGGATGGCAGAGTTCTGGGTTTTTTTGAGGATTAAGGAAACACGGAGCAAAGCAAAGCAGCAAAAAAAAACCTCAATTAAAGTGTTTTCTTGAGGAATACAAAGAAACCACTCAGTGCAAGTTTGTTACATTGGAAAAAAAAAAAGGAAAAAAAAAAGCCGGTTTTCATTTATAATGTTTTCGAAGGGATTAAAGCAAAGACTCGCTCCCCCAGCTGAAGAAGTTCAGCCCGGGCTCCCCCGAGAAACTTTCGCATCTTCTCCCCGCCGCCTCTTCCCGAGGATGGGGGTTTGGGGACGGGGAGCCGGGGGTGGGTGGGGGGACAACGGGGGTTGGTCCTTCAGGGACAGCAAAGCAGACAGCAACACGCGTTATTGTTATCTCTGTTGATAAAAGGAGGTGGGGGGCACACACACACTTTGTCGCCGTGTCCTGCCGCTGAAACCACCGCGCTGAACGACCCCCCCCCCCCCCCCCAATAAATGACTAGTGATGGCAGCGCTCACCCCAGACACGTTGTCCCCTCGGTGGCAGCAGATCAAGGCGGAGTGGAGCATCTTCCGCGCTGCACCTCCCACCCCTCCCCGCCTTAAACCCCCCATAACCGCGGAACGGAGACAACTCGCGGCTGGGGTGGGTGGGGGGCATTACCTGTGGCTGGGGTGTCGGTGCCCGGTGTCAGCGGTGACCGGCCATGTCCTGGCCCCCCCCCTCCAGCAGCGGCTCCCGGCCCCCGCCGCCCCGCCAGCCGAGTGAGCCGGGGAGGAGGAGGAGGAGGAGGAGGAGGAGGAGGAGGAGGAGGAGGAAGGGGTGGGGAAGGAGGGGTTGGTGTGGAAGGCGCAGCGAGCGCCCCTTGCCCAGGTAACGGGTATTTCAGCGCTGGCTCCATCACCGAGCGCATCATCACCCCCCCCCTCCCCGCCGCTTCTTTAAATACAACTTCAGCCCGAGGCAGGGGCCGGCCACCTGGGGTTCAACTCAAGCTCTTTCGTTTTAATGTTATTAATTTATTTTTTTAAGAAATAAAATCATTATTTTCCTGACCTATGTGTGGGGAGCACGTAAATCATTCATGAGCGGGAAAGCGATACGGGCATGGCCCTGGCAGGCATGCCAAGAGAGCTGCATGCCATTATTCCTCCCAGCCCTTCTCCCCCAGCCTCCCATTCTACAGACGCCGTGTTCTATTTGCCACGCCACCCGTGCCTGCTTCCACCCAACCCTTCACGCTCTTACCACCAGTCCCCTCCTGGCCCGCTCCGCTTTCCTAAAGCCAGCAGGACATCACAAGGCGAGTCCCTGCCTCTGGTACAATCCATCCCTACAAACAGTTTTAGGGAAGGCACCCAAATCTCACCACTTCATCTTGGTTACCATGTTTAGTTCTGGGCCCCCTCACTCCAAGGAGGACGTTGAGGGGATGGAGGGTGGTCCTTTCCCACCAGACCCCCATCCCAAGCAGCTTTAATTAAAACACTAAACATAAACAAGCGTAGCTTGTGCTGCTAAAGTCCTACCTGGCAGCACCAGGATCCTTCTCATCCCTCTTCTCAGAGCAGCAGTGGGCAAGTGCCTCTGCAGGGGATAATTAAGCCCTTGCCTTTCTCGAGCAGCTTCTGCTAATTAGGCAATTACCACAGCTCCTGGGCTGATTGATCTGAGTTGGGCAGAGGGCTGCTCCTGGGACCTTCCCCTCAGCCCTGGGGAGGGGTAGCCCCCCAGGATGAGAGATTCCCACCCACACTGGGCAGGAGCCAAACCTGAGCCCCATGTCGCACACCAGAGCCAGCCCTGGCCCACCAGCAGCTGTTTGGGGGTTAAAACCAGAAATCCTCGACAAACAGCTGAGAGCAATGACCTGCCTGCAGTTAACCGAGGTGCTGGCAGGTGTACCTGAGCTGGTTCCAAATTCACAGGTCAGGAGGAGTGCAAAGGGCAAGCATCCTGCTGAGCTGAGCCCACACTGACCCCGGTGGGTTTTCCTCTCTCCTGGGCTCTTCCTTAGCCCAAGGCAGCCAGGGTACCTGTGCTGCGCCAATTCCATCAAGTGAGGGAACTCATTAGGGAAAGAAACAACAAAAAGGAGAAGGGAAACCAAACCAAAACCATATGTTAAATGACTTGAAGGCACTTTTCAGGCCTGGTTGTTGTCTGCAGCCACTCTGACTCTGTACAAGTGATGTCTCACTTAATGACTCTCATGATAAATTCAGGTCAGCATTTCTATTTAAATAGAAGCACACCTCTTCTCAGCTTAATCACCGCCTGGTTTCTACACCTTGGCTTCACACCACAGATTTCAGCTCACATCCTGACCAGTTTGAAGACCTGTCACCTCTTTTACATAAGTCAGCTCTAACAAAGCCAAATTCCTCCTGGCCTGTGGGTCCAGCTTGGACTCCTGGTCCAATTCCCAGTGGCTGCAGCCTTTCCCATCGGGGTGGGGAGGACCGGTGGGATTTCACTGCCAAGGTTCACAAAAACCACCAGAATTCAGCCTCTTGCGGGCTCTGTCTCTCTGTCAGGCCTGCTTTAAATCAGGCAGCAACAAGCAATAGCTGTGTGGCAGCTGGACCTCAAACCAACTTACCGAGTTGATGTTCCCAAGCTCCTGTCCAAAGGAAGTACCCTCGCCCTGAGACGCAGCCCACGGGGGATGTGCCGTCACAACTGCCTTTCAACAAGCTCATAGCTGGGGAAAAAAAAAGGGAATGAAGTGAAGCAATCCATTGAGAGCATAGGGATGCTCCCAGGTGCCACTGGGATCAGAAGCCACCGCAATTAATGCCAGCCCTACAAGGCAGGGAGTGTGGCATTTAGCAGGAGGGCTGGGATAACCTCCCTGCTATCCCAGCCTCTCTTCAGAGGCTCATTATAAGGAAACCTTTATTTTTTTTGGAGCCAGATTCCATGACCTCCCTTCTCGACAGTGCCAGTGGAAGCAGAGCAGCCACGGTAGAAACTTTGTGGCCTCCTGGCACCACTCACTCAACCTTGAAATTGTACTGCAGGGCTTCTCCCCCTCTCATTTTCTGTCTAGCCACAGAACAGTTCTCCATCCAACCATCCCCTGACACGCTTCCCCAAACCACCATCCTTTTTTCCATAAATGAAAGCTGCGTGAAAGTGCAGGAGGGCTTTTTGTTCAGGGAGAAGCAGCCCATGCCCCTTGCTGTCACTTCTTGGGGGACACGCTGATTTTGTACCCCCCAGACCACAAGCACCTCAGGGGATGGTGATGTCCTCCACTGCCCATGGCTTTCCATCACCCTACGTCATGGTGTGGGTCAGGAGGGCAGCCCAAGGGAGGCAGCTCCCCCCCCCTTCTTGTTCTACCCTCTCACCTGAGTTGCAGAATTAATTCGTACAGCAGTCGTGGGGTTTTCTTGTTGACCACCCGTGCTGTGACTGACAGTTGAGCCAGTTTTTCCGGTGTGAAATTAATTTCCAGGTCCATTTCACACAGAATTTTAAGGCCAATATTAGGATCATGCTGTTTGTTTAGGAATTTGAGTGGAGGAGGCTGGAGAGAAATCCAAGCAAACTTAAGGGATTGCTCGCATTTTCTCTCTCTGTAGAAGAAAAGCTCCGAAAGAGCAGCTGGTTTCTTTTTTCCCTTAGAAATATAGAAATACTGCACTTCAAATTCTGTCTCTTTAAGGTAAGAGTCCATACGGAGGGTAAAGCAAATGTGTCTAAAGGCGGTGGGAAGGGCAGGAGCATTTGTAGCACATAGCCAATTCCTGCAGCATCCTTCATCGGGGATCTGCTGAGGTGAGTCCAGCTAAGCTACCCCTGGATTGAGCATCCCCAGTACAATGGGCACTAAATAGCCAGAGCTGCAGCATGGCGGTAACACCAAGCATCAAGGTGGGAGCTCCAAAAAGCCTTACAGGACCACCCCAAACAGACCTGGCTGAAGCCCTGAAACTCTGCCCTTTGTTGACCCCAAAGCAGCTCATTTGCAAAATGCATCATCTCCCTTTCTAGCCAAATTGGAAGCAGGCAGGACATGTCCCTTGCTAAGGACACTGAGAGTATCCAGTGGCCCCTGGCTGGCTCATTATATTCAGAAGGGGTTAATTGGGATAAAAACAACCCCTTAGTACCAACTCTGAGCAGCTGTGGGGGCTTTCCACTGCCTTTTAAAATAGCCCTTGGTGTGATTTCCTGCTGATGGGGAATGTTTGTAACTTGACAGAACAGTGAGGGTTCGGTGACGATTGCAACAGGCAATCCTGAGCAAGAGCAGTTAGGGTGAGAGGAGGACAGCTTCGGGAGCCAGGTCCTTTACTCCCTGAGGGGTCACCACCCTGAGCCTCTTCACATCACCCACCAAAAGCATCTTTCTCTTAGCTTTGAGCAGTACTTTACCAGCCAGGGTGTGTTTTTTTCCCCTCCGTTCTTCTTTCCTCCTCAGCAGAGTCAAAGGTGCCATCTACAGGCACAGCATCCACAGGACAGCCCTCTGGATCTCCTCTGCCCAGGCTGGACGGGTCCTCCCGTCCCATGTCACCTGTCACTTTCCCTGCAGTGCAGTCTCTGAGCTGCATATCCAGGTTGTCCACTTTTTGCGGTCAAGGATTACACAGAGCACTGTGCCAGGTAGAAGATGACCTCCCTCTTGGCCAGGTCTTGGGCATCCATCTGTGTAATCCTGATGGTAACCCAGGGGAGCAGCAAGACAAAAAGACAAGGGAAGGTGACTGCCATTTGCACAGCTAGGAAGGAACAAAGAGGACATGAAGTAAATTTGAGGGACCAAGTAAATTTGGGCATGTAGTTGCCTCAAAGGAAACGTGACGGGCACCTATGCTACTTGCCCAGTGACTGAACTTGCAGCCCCACGGGTCTACCTGAGGTGCTCACGCCCATGTCGTGCTCCTCTTCTGTGTTGCTCTGCTCTTCCAGTTTAATTCATTTTGGCTGGGGTGCCTGTAATTTGAGGAGGTAAGCCAGGAAAATAAGAAATTGTAGGAAGAAGTACAAATAACGCCTCATAAATTCTCTTCTGCGTGACTACAGGATAGTAAGGGGGGACTTCCAAGCAGCTGGAGTGAGGTTGCACACAAGGGGACATAGGCCTAGCACGGAGGTCCTTGGACACTGGATGTGAAGAGCTGTTGCTGCTGTGTAAGATCAAAAATGGGTACATAGAGGGGGCCTATCACAAAGATGGGGGCAATCATTTTAGCAAGACCTGCTGCAACAGGACAAGGGGTGATGGCTTTGAGCTAAAAGAGGGGAGGTTTAGACTAGAGAGAAGGATGAAGTTTTTTGTGGTGAGACCCTGGGCCGGGTTGCCCAGAGAGGTGGTGGCTGCCGCATCCCTGGCACCATTGCAGGTGAGGTTGGCCGGGGCTCGGAGCAACCTGCTGTAGCTGCAGATGTCCCTGCTCCCTGCAGGGGGGTTAGACTAGATGACCTTGAAAAGTCCCTTCCAGCCAAACCCATTCTATGATCTACGTGCAGGGGTTGTTGTGTCAGCCCTGCAGCAGCAGCTGCCCCTGGGTTGGGAGCTGCCCCGTGTCCAGCAGCGTGCAGCAAATTGGAGTAGTGGTCCTGCATCCCTCTGAACTACCTGGAGAATTTTAGTGGGCAGCAGCTGAAGAGAAAACCAGGCTAGAGCTTGATGTCTCTGAGGAGGATCTTTATACACCACACTGTCTGCACCTTTCATAGTTGTGGTTTGTATCTGTGCACATCCAGAGCTGCGGCTGGTCTGTCTGATCCAAGCTGATTCTGGACCAGGATGCCACAGGCTGAGTTCGTGGAGTATTTGAAGCATCTTGGGCTTTCTGGAGAAGGTGACCCTCCTTCAGACGTAGCCTGACCTCTGTTTAGCATCTGAAGTGGCATAGAAGCCGAGGGTGGGTTTCAAGAGGTGGCCAGCACTTCTGAAATGCTGATGAGTGGGGCAGCTGTAGCTCCACCAGGTCCCAAGGAAGGCTGCTTACTCTGTGTCCTCTGGAACAGTGAGAAGAGAGGGCACATCTCAGTGCCCTCATCTCTGGGAATTCCCACATCCTTGGGAATAACGAAGAAAGTAGCAGATCCAAGGGACTCAGGAGCTTTTGCGTTGGCTTTCAGTGCTGGCTGACTTTGGGCAAGTCCTTCCGCTGTGTGTCTTGCTTCTCCCCTCCCTGGACTGGCCTAGCGATGCTGCTGCAGAGTGCTTTGACGTTTTCTCCTGAGCAGTGCTCTGGAAGAGCTGGGAATTCTCAGTGTTAATAACACCGATGTTACCGCTTCCAGGGAAGCGGGAGCTGAGCTGCGCATGGGACTCCAAGCCACTGCTTGTCCTGTTTGCTTTGGCCCTGCTTCCCAGAGGCATCCTTTTTTTTTCCCCTCGAGCTCCAGATGAGTTAGGGATGAGAAAAGGATTAGCCTTGGGAATCCTCAGGAGCTGCACGCACATCCCCTCAGCAGGGCTCCGCGGTGGGGGGGCGAAGCTGCTCTTCCCTCCTCTTGAAGGGGTGTTGGTCCTTGAAGCATGATCGTGTTTTTCATCTCCCTGCCTGGCTGACTTGCAGGAGACTCACTCTCTCCATGGCTTGTTTGCCCTCCAGGTAGAACCGCAGGCCTGCACGTATCCCTGCCAGTGTCCCTCCCAGCCGCTGCAGTGCCCCGCTGGCACCAGCCACGTGTTGGATGCCTGTGGCTGCTGCATGAGTCAGCGCAGGCCCCCTCCGCGTGACTGCGGCACAGGCCGGTGCCTCCCCCTCCCTGCCGTGCTCGGTTCTGGCTTCCCTGGCGGCGGGAGGCACTCGGATTCTTAGAGTGGTGATTTTCTTTAAGTGGCGGGAGGTGGCAGCTTCCCTCCTCCTCCACCTACCGGCTTCAAACCTTTTGGTGTCTGGACTTGGCGCAGTTCCAGCAGCAGCCAGCGGTGGCACGGGGTGGGGGTGTCTGGCTTCCCCCCCCTTCTTCCTCCCCAGTGGCGGGAGGCGCCCAGATTCCTAGAGCGGTGAGAGGTGCTTGGATTCTTAAAGTGGCGGGAGGCAGCAGCTCGATACAGGCTCATTTTCCCCCTCATTCCCCTGGCCGTGTGGCCCGGGGTTGGGGGGGGGGGGCTTGGCAGCAGCGATGCCTTCCTTTCTGCATGACACAGCGAAAAGAGGGAGGTTTTGTTTTCTTTTGAGTTTTTATACCTTGCCACTTCTGTACGACTTCTGGCTTCCAGAGGACTTCCCAATGATTCATGGAAGTTGTAGTTCTTTTTAGCTGACTTAAAAAGACATTTCAAAATAGTGGGTCGTTTTCCCACAACATGCATAAGCAAGTGCTTGCCTAACTAAATTACCTGATAATTCTGATACTGACTGTTGAGTTTGTATAAAAATATGTATTCATACATTTTAACATGGAACTCCCAGTTGATTTTAGTGGGAAACTCTACAGAGAGAATATTGTCAGGCTACCTCTGTGACTGAGGAGGGCTGTGGGAAGTGTGTTCTGGATAATGTAGTCTGATTTCTGTTTTAATGGACTGAATTACTAGAACAGGCACTTATGTTAAATGGCCCAACTGAGAACTCAGCAGCTAGTTGATGTAAGAGAGAGTTTAAGATAAAAGTAATAATCTATAAGAGTTTAAATCCATTGTTCCAGATGAGAATATAATGTCTAGTACCAGAGCCCAAGAGAGCAGGTGGGACATTTGGTTCTGTATCTGACCCTGCTGGTGATTTGCTGTGTGATCTTGCACAAATTTGGGGAATATTTCCAGGTGCTGATTTAAATAAACCAGTTGTATTTATTTTCTACTCAGGAAACCATTGGAGGAGAGATTTTGGAGCTTAACTAACATTCCTGCAGTGCTTTAAGATTGCTGGATGAGTGATATTCAGTAAATATAAGATTTAGAGACTTAAGTGCACGATATTAGCATGAGTAAGATCCCTTCGCATTCCATCATTAGAAAGAAAAAACCCATCTCTTCCCAGCTTTAGATATTGGTTTACTGTTAATGCCATTGTACTAGGTAGAGACATAATTTCAAGTGAGCATGTTTTCATACCCACATTACAGAGGTAAATGTCTGTGTAAGATGCTGTAACTGTTTGCAAAGCTGTGAAAAAAGTTTGACCAATGATGATGTGTGAACATGGCTATGGATTAAAACCATTCAGGATGTCATAAGAAAGATAAAAGCCCAATAATTTGTAAACTTGATGTTCTATGTCAATGATCTATCAAAGTAATTCTATTTTTTAAGACAAACACTTTAGTTTCTTGATGCTTAAAGGACTCAGGATAGGGGAAACTCACCAAGACAGATTCTGGACTTGCAGTAAATGAGATGAACATTTTCTTTAATATTATTTTAGCCATTTTTCTCCAAAGCTTTCAGATTTCTGTCACTAGCCCTCTGAATCCGGGGAAAAATGGATTTAAAAGAATAGTAATATAGCATCCCAGTCAAAAGTGAATAGAATTCAAGACCATTCAGGGTAGTATGAAGCTTTTAGAAGATAAATATTTTAGAAAAATGCTGAAGGGAGTTTCTAGTTTTCCTCCTTTTTCGTATATGGAGTTTATGTGCTTCTGACAGACAAACTAAAACAGACTAAAAGAATCTAGTGAAAAGGTGACCTGGTGAAGTACTTTTTTCTTCTGTTCTTTTGGGAGCAAAAATGGAGGGTTAGATTTCAAGTTTCAGTCATAACATCAGTGGGGTTAAGAGGAGAGCTAGTTCAAAGGAACACAGTTCTAAAGAAATTGAATTTGGCCATACGGTGTTCAGTAAGGAGAAAGCCTTGGTTTGAGTGTAACCTAGGCACCTAGATAAGGTGGTGCTGCATCCTCATCGATCAAATAGGAGTCTACATTCCCTATAAAGTCAGGGAAGAAAGCTATACGGTGATCCCATCTGCTTAAATTAAGCACTATTTTTTTTTCCCACAGCAGAGGGAAATAAGAAGAAATGTGAGCTACTTTCTACTGATGATCACTAAAAGGAAGATTCCCTGAAAAAACAAAAGGATATCAGCATTTCCCATTCACTACTCCCATGTCACCTTTTGCCTACCTACTCTTAAGGTGTGGGGTTTATATATTTACTTTCTCTTGAACATTTCTTCTTTGGCTCCGTGTTTTGTGATGGATACATTTTCAGGTCTTTCTCACTGTCCTTCCATTCACTGCTGCAAATGTATTAGGATGTCTTAAAGTATGTCTAGTATTAGCAACAGTATTACTTCTCTTATCTTTTGTGATGCCTACACAGAAGGTTGCCATAACCTTGCTTCCAGTGCAATCAGCAGACACAGAAGGATCTAGCATTAAGGTGTGGTGAAAATGCAAGTGTCTCGTGCTTGTACCACAACATGGAGTGCATACCCTTGTGGGTGGAGACTGGATGAAAGAAAATATGGCACCTTTGGTTTTAGTGGTGAAAGCATGACAGTTCTGCCTGTGTGGGCCTCAAAGGACTGCAAGGGGTAGACAAACCTCCGTATCACTAGTTTCAAAAGTTCTTTATTCACAGTACAATTTTTGCTTTGAACCAGCTGTTCAAGTGATGGAGCTTGGACAATACCTTCTGTTGTTTTCTTATTTGTTTACATCCTGCCAATTTCACATATAACACAGATGTCATCAACAGCAGTGTTGTTTCCTTATGATAGGGAAAAGTACAGACTTTATTTCTATCCCTGGAAACAGACAGGAGCCTGAGACAGCATCTATACCAGTGAATTGAATAGTTAGGGCAACAGTTTTCCTACCCTGAGGCCAGCAGCCACCATCTAGCCACATACATCCTACTGAACACTCATCTTTCAAAACCAGGAGGCTGTGTCTCAGCTATGTAATGGGAATTGCCCTTCCTTGATTCTGACCCCTGAGCACTCCTGGGAACTCCCTGGGAGAGTGCTAACTTGGCCCTGGACAAAAGTATGCCAAGAGCTGTTTAACAGTTTAACAGCATGGCTGACTGAGCTGTCTCGTGTCTGAGCCCTGATTCTGTTTCATTCTCTTGTATAAACTTGTCTTCATGCTCTTTTGGGGATTTCACATGTTACTATATGTTGTCTTTGTATCTCACTATCAAGTTCAAGTTCTGTAGCCAAGAATTTGCGAGTGAGCAAGGCAGTAAATGTCTGCAAAGCACAGATCAACTAGTTCAGTAAGTTCTTGGGATAACACAAAGCACACAAAAGAATATGCAAATAAAGCACATGCTGCCTTAATATAATATATCAGTGTTCAGGCTGGGGCTTGTATTACAGAATTTGATTTTCAACATGGAAGAAAGAAAAATGAAGGGAAAGAACACTCCAAAACTCTTAAAATGTATTGTATGTTTGTATAGAAATGTGCAAATTAATTTTTTGTTTGTATTCGCTTTTCTTGAATGAACTAGTACTTTTTCGTATATAGGAAGAGCTTTTAGCTATAGCTTGCTTTCTGCTTTCATGAACTGACAGTGAATACTACAGCATTGCTTTGGAAGGAGAGGCATTTCATTTTTCTTAAACGGAATGCATAGAAGTCCATTGTGACCATGAATCATTTGGAAAAGCAGCTAAAATGGAGGAAAATACTTCAATGTAGTATTATGTTCTATTCACTGATAATAGGTGACTTGTACTTGATCATAGCCTTGGATTTCTATTTGCAGTATGGTTACAAAGAATGAAAAGCACTAGGAAGTTGTAGATAATTTTGGTTCAATTATGTTTTAGAAATTTTAATTTCTGAACCTAAATTGAAAATAAAAGATAAGACTATGGTTGGCTTTATTTCTTCTATTGAAAAACTTTTAAAATATCCATCTAGATAAAAAATCCAAATGCTAGAAAAGAAATTAGACCTTTTAGCTATTAGAATTGAATATCTCAATGAGACATTGAGAGAGAGAGTAGGAATGTGCACTGGGCAATGTTAACAACCTTCACACGTAGATTGTTCAAGGGAGCGATGCTTCCATTTAACTGGCTTAGAAGGACAGGAAAAGCAACCAGTAGTTAGCTTTTAAAGAATGAAGAATTGGTTTCTTTCACATTTGACTTCTTTTTGTTTCATGCTGTTGATTGTATGTAGACTTTTATAGTCAACTAAAATAAAAGGTCTCTTGAATGGGCCCATTGTACTGGATCCTATAAACGTTAAGATAGAAAGGCCATCTCTGATGGTATACAATTTAAAGGTATGTCTATGCTACATAGCAAGTGTTAGTGAGATATCCTGAAATGTGTTCATGCAGAGATAACTCCAAAGCCAGGAACAGGATCTGCTGGAACCAAAGGGTGCTGCTGATGGTCAGGACTTGTTCCCTCAGGCGCAACTCCATGCCAGCACCACTTACATTCCTCTTGCTGATACCTCTGAGGAAAGCTGCACTATACACTGTGGGCATACTGTTGCATGCTGTGCTTTGAGCACCAGGTTCCACAGCAACTGCCTGAAGCACCAACACTGTGCTGTGAGCTCAAGAGTTGGACTGTTCCTCCAGGGCATCAGCAGAGCTGGAACTGAAGAGGAGACAGCAGATGGTTTCAAAACAAACAAACAAACACTCCAGAAAACAGATGGGAGAAACTCAGGCAGGGTGAGCATGACTAGGATGACGGTGGAGCAGTCTAGAGCAGCAGCTTTGCTGTGAGCATTCATAGACTGGGTAAGTAAGGCACTGCAGAAAAGAGTGAAGGAAGTTATTCCTCTTTGGGGATTTCAGAAGTACTATGCTAAGCCTGATGTATTAAGCCTGTCTGCTAAGCTGGAAAACAATGGATGTGCTTTTGAAACTGACATCCAAGTGAATGGAAATGAATTTACAGCTTTCCAAAGCTGAACTGAACAGGAAAAGACTGTGGTTCACTCTTTCTGGCTTTGTCATTCAGCTCTACCACCTCTCAGCTGAGTAACTCCTTAACCACACAACTTAAAGGTTCAAACACAATCTAGATTTAATATTGCAAATCTTGATCTCCATTTTATTTTTTCTCATGCTGCAACAGGAAGCATAGAGACTCCTTACTTGTAAATTGAATGATAGTGCTGTAGAATAAAAAACAATGCAGTTCTGGATTGCCTATTTTCCTTTGGGTACTTTTTTTTTTTTTTTTAGCCCATCTCCATGAATTGACAGATGCAAATGGGATTTAATAAAGGACAGTAGGTGTCTGTAGCATGTAGTTGCATGAAGCACAGAGAGATGGGGATGGAGGCTGGATAATTCTAATCAAACTACTCACACCTTGCCCTCCTAGACATGCAATACCACTTTAAACAGCAGTGCTCTAATAGAGAAAAGAGCTACTGTACTTACCCACTCAATAATTTGCATAATTTTGAAGAGCTGAAAATGTCACTGCTGTTTTATGATAATTGTTGGGAAATGATTAGCTATAGCATTTATACATTCCAGAAAAAGAAAGTATTTTACTATTCTCTCTTTAATATTAATAAGGATTAATAAAATGAAAAATAAAATCACCCTGCAGGACAAACATTATGTGTGAAATAATAGGTGTCATGTGAAGGCGCATGAGTTATCCATCCATTTGCTGTAGCTTGTCATATCTGGAAAGACTTAAAAAGACAAACCCTTGATTTTCCCTCCTGCAATTTCAAATGCAAATTTAAACAATAGGAATAGCTAAAAATAATCCATTATTTTCTTCCTTCTCTGCCTTGTAGCTGTGATTAGAATACTCCAAATTTATGTCTCCTGCAATTAAAATATTTTGTAATTGTGATGAATGTACCTGAGCTGCTCGTCTCTCATTCATCATTCTCCCAGCTAAACCCTTTGATAAGATGATGAGACATCAGTTCAAGTTAACAGCGTGTAGTCCTCATAGCTCCTTGAACATAACAAGGTCAGTTGTTGTAGAGTAACAAGATCTGTAGTTAAGCGAAGAGTAGCTCCAATGCAGATGCTTGAGGGAGCATGGTTTCACAGAAGTCGCTGTCCAGCATCCTTTCACTTCCTACATCTTTCTCAGACTCCTCTTTTTCTTACACTGCAATACTGTACAGCTGATATTTAGAAAGATCCATTTTACAATACTCATGAAAGGCTGGACTGCAGCTTCTTCACCCAGCTCCATCTGGGAACTGAATCTGGCTATGAATTCCAGCATGTCTTAGGGTTTTCAGTCTCTGTGTGGTGTGAATGTTGTGTTTCTGATGGACAACAAGCTTTGTTTTGACAGTCTGTGCAGAATGGAGAGCTGGTTTCCTCCCAGTTTAGTGTAACTGCTCAGTTTCACTTACAGTCTATAAAGGAAAGGGGAAAGACATGGCAATTACTGTTACCTAGATGAAGATGAAAGTTTTAGGAATATCTTTTTTCCAGCACAATTTTACAGAGGATGAAGTATTACATATTTGTATGATATAAACTCTCATTCAAAAAATATCTATTCTACCCAGATCCAATAACAGTTCCAAAATGCAACATATATTATTTAGAAAGCTCTCAAGATGTATTTATTTTTGTTTAATCAGGAAAATATTGTAAGAAATAGCTAAAACATCTCTATTTAAAAGATGTGTTTATTTTTTTCCTTTATTAGAGAATAGACGTGAAAAATTATTGCCTTATTGAAATCTATGTGAAAGAATAAAAGGTAGCCTGGGCTGGCATGAAAGAACTAACATAGTCTTATAAAGAGCGGTCATTCCATCTGGTGTACTAAAATGTGACTGTGTGCAACCACTGAGAAGATCTAGAATGTCCAAAATGTCAATAACTTCTCTGCAAGTCACAGTGGCAGGACTTACTTGAAGTAAAGCTTATCAGACTGTCAACAGATTTCAGACTGGGAGACACAGTCTCCACCTTTGCTCAAAAAGTTTGCAAAAGCTTTTTATGATACAGAAATCCATATGGTTGTAATGCAGTGTGTAGAACAGTCTATATTTATCTGGACTATTTCTATGGTAGTGTAGCCATCCTAGTGTGGATCTCCACCCACATTAATTGACCCTGTGTCTCATAATTTGTGTCTACTATATTTGGTATCACTAGAAGACATTGGATACTGTAGCATATATGGAACTCTTACTCACAACCTACCATCTTAAGTTTGATTTTTCTGAGGAAGCACGTGAGTGCATCCTTTTTTTAGAAAGACACCTATTCTTCTTTTAGGGATTTGAAGTTCTGGTGATTTGTCCAATGTTTAATTACCCTTACTGCTAGGAAAATGAAGCTATTGTGCCATTTCAAGGTTGAATTTGTCTAGCTTCAATTTGCAGCTATTTGATCTTATTAGGTCTTTGTCTCCAAGTCTGAAACTTTTCCAGTATCAAGTATTTGTTCTTTGTGTCTGTACCTATTCACAGGAATTGAGACACCTCTCAACCTTTCTATTCAATAAATTGAGCTCTTTAATCTTCATCATAAGACTTGTTTTCCAGCCGCTGAATAGTGTTTTTGTTTAGCTGGCTGTTTTTATTGTTTCCACTAATCTTATAAGGGGGGAGAGTTAGTCTCTAAGATTTAGAAGATATAGCCACTACCACTCTCACCTTTGCTTCTACTGCCACTTCTTAGCTGTTAAAAGGGATACTCCAAAATGAGCCCTCTAAAATTTTATTGAGTGGAAAGATACTTGGATAAATGAGTACATTCATTTGACATTGAATGGTGAAGTGCATACAAAAGCAGGAGGTACAAACAAATTCTCACATCACCCAGATACCTTCAGACCATCTATTCCACCAAAATGCCCTCCAGTAGTCATGACAGTGTGTAATCTCAAAGCTAGATCTTGTGTGTATTTTCCATATGACTCATAAGCACTTTCTTTTTCTGATGCTAAACGTTTTTGAAACAATATTTTTTGGTTTTGCCAGCCTTTCTCCTTCAGGATTTTTGCCAGTCTTTTTCCTTCAGGATTTTTTTCTTAATAGTTCATAGAATTAATGCTACATCTTATTTTTCAAGAAAGGCTTTGCAAATACTGGAACTCTTGGACTTTTCAAAGTGTATGTCCATTTTATTTGAAGCTATTTTCTTTTCAAAAATACCCAGAACATAACTTTTACATCTCATCTGAATGAGCAGTTCAGAATGAAAAAATAATGTATGTTGATAACAGTTATATGCTAATTCATTAAGGTCTGCCATTACCTGGGTGCCAATTAAAAGGAAAAATAGTTGAAGGATAAAGTAGGGCTTGCAAGCATATCACACATGGGTTCTTTCCTAATATATTTCCCGTCTATCACACTTATTACTGCAGGGTGGGATGACAGGTTAATTATGTACTTGCAGGAGAACTGATACAGAGGATATTACAATCTCAAAAGCAAACACTTAGAATCATTTTATCTAAACAGAAGACAGCCTCACCTTGATGAAGGTCTACATTTAGTGAACACTTTAATGCAACAATCACCACACTCTCAAGAAAGATACATGATAAACTATCCATCAGGAGATACAAAGCCAGTAGTATATAGTATGCAAGAACATAACCAATTCATATAGAAAAAATGATTGATTTTTTTTGATGAAGTTATAGGACTGGAATGGGATTCATAAAATTCTCTGTTATTTTCCATGTTAATTCAATTCCAAATTTCTTGTGTGCAGGCCTTTTACTGTCAATAGACATCCAGTGTGTGAGACTACCCAGTAGGTCATACAACATGGGGAGATTCTATCGACAGGCATCTGATGTGTCCAGTTACATTGTTGCCACATGTATGTATGTCCTGTTGTCTGGGAGGCATATTCCCAGATTTATCAGATCATCAGCTCCGGGGGGATGTGATTCCATGGAGGTTACAGTGTGAGAGGTATCCTGTTAAAAAGCACACATGCTCCTGGTGTTGCTTACCACACAATTTTTTGCCTGTTTGGGGACAGGAAAATGTATCAGCTGATCACAGATCAGGCTGTTCATCTATATCTAGCAAACCTTTTGCCAGATCAGGAGAATGATGCTGTACTCAATTAATTATCTAACTCCTGGAAGAACCTATCTGGGGAGAGGCAAGAAGACCTAATCTCACACAGAACATATTGACTTGATAGATTAAGATGTAGCTGCAGTCAAATCATAGAAATCTTTATTTATTTTATTTAGATATCCCAAAACTTAAGTCCATTAAGTCCCTAACACTTTGAGGTCTCTTGAATTTTTGTTTTGGGTTTTTTCTCTCAGTTCATCTGTTTTTCTTTTTCAAATGGGATGCATTATTGTTCATGTTTTTCCTTCAGTTGCTTGTCATTTTTAACACTGACCCATTTGATGTTGGTCATTCTGTACTTTGTGTGTATTCATTAGTTACTACCATAAAAATCAGACAGTAATTAAACAATAATACTTAGATATCCAATCATGTCTTTTTTTTCTACAAGATCCAGAATGCATCATAATGCATCTTACCTCCCTCTGTACCCCACAGCTACAAGACAAGTTGTGTATCAGATGTTGGGTTTACATCAACTTTTCATAAAGATACAGGAGAAAAAAAGCTGTGCACAAGTATTAATTCCTTCACATGGAGCTGGTCTTAACAAAAGTGTAAAATATTAATCAACTAAATTATTCAAGGAGCAATTGTTGGTATTTGTTGAATAATGTATTCTGTTCATGGTGTCTGAATACTACAAGAAAGAGGTGAATAAATTATATGGCAAAGCAGCAAAATCACTGGCTTGCATTTCTTGGATAGCATATGACCTAAGCTAAATGTATTTTTATAAAAACGTAGCATAAGAGAACAACAAAAAATTTACCTTTCTCTCCTTTTGGACAAAGACTATGGGTTTAGGTGTGTATTTTGACTGTCCTTAAGCTGTACAACAGATGTTGAGACTTGATAACGAGAATGATGATATGCTATACAGTGATTTTCATACAACATAAAACACAAGATTTCCTCTATTCAGAAAAATATTTATTTTATTCCTACTAGAAAGCATCCTAATAAGTGGGCCATAGTGACTGTAAAAGTAACTTAGGTTCTGCTTGTTCGATATTAGAGTTTGTACATCCTACACAGTCAGTTACATTACAACCCTTGTGTACTTGCTGGAATCACATTCTTCACTACATGAAATCACTACATTCTTCACTACTACTGCATTGCTGAAAAAATACACATGCTTTTATTTAAGGGTAGCACTGAACAATTCCACATGAATAGAAAAGCTCAGTTTTCAGCAATGAGTTGTTTCATCTAAGAAACCTGTGAAGCGGGAATCCTGGTCTGAATAAATCATATGGACATATAATATGTGCATGTTGAACAGAACTAAGAGTTGGCAGTCCTTCGATTTGATACCAACTTGCATAATTACAAATATGATCCCAATAGAAAAGGTCTAGCAGTTCAGTTCAAGTTGCTTCTGTATGGTGGGAGGTATGTTAAAAAGGAACAGCTATATTTGAAAAAGTTAATATTGTCATTGTCTTGTGACTAATACTTGAGGCAACATTTGAACTGAAAAGGGCTGATAACACCTCAACTGATGCAAAGGAATTTCTGACCATCTTGATATGCTGGCCTGCTTTCTGTCTTTTGTTTAAACTACAGGTGAATATTCACATGTACAGAGCATTGGACCAATCAAATCTAGACAATAAAATTGCCAGATACCTCACCTTTAACACTTACCTGGAAACTAGAACAAAGAGAAGATGGTATGCATTTTACAGGTCCTGCATGCACTATTCACAACATATTGATACTTATGAAAAGACAGTTTTAAACAATCTTTTCATATTCATGCAATAACTCACATTACTTTGACTGTTTCCTACCACTGTAATCACAGAGTACCTTAAAACATGGCATTTAAGCTGTGCAATGCGTTAAAATGTGCTCAGTTGGATGCATGTCTATGTGGACAAGCAGCATAAAAAATTGTTCCCTTTGATTATTTCTTCATCCACCAATACAGCTACTCCCAACATAAATTGCTTTCAGTGTCAGTCAAAGGAGCTTGAGCTCTTATTTAAGGTACTCAGAAATCTGTAAAACTAATGTAAATAGGCTTAAATTAAGCACATGCTTATAAAGAACATGCACTCAAGAAATGGGCTTGATTTAAGCACTGAACTGTCCTGAAAGCACTGGGTCCTGAAAAAGCCACTGTCATCTTATAGAAAATCATATTCTGATTTGTGAATGTAATTCTGTATACTTCGGGAGAATTTACCTTCCATGTAAATATTATTACCAGGACTGACTGCATGAATATAAATGTTGGCTTCTCCAGACATCTCTTCCCTGCCCTTGCACCAATGCGAACAGCTTACTAATTACCAGAAATGCTATTTGTGTTGATGACTTCAGCCTTGATTGCTATGAGATTCCAATGCTGTCACAAACTCAAGGTGAAGGCTTCACCTGGGGAAAGAAGCATGCAAATAATGCATGTAGTAAAAAGAAAAGGAATACTGAAAAAAATAAGGCAGGCTTTTCTCAGAAAAGATTGGGTTTCAAAGCTCTTCATGCAGTTTAGTCTATTATTTAGCTCTTAGATTTGAGAGAGAAATGAAAAAACTATACTTGGATCTTTCCTCGTTTTTAAAGACAGCTACTTTGTTGCTTCATGCAACATGGATGAATTACTGTAAAAGGATAACTACTATTTTAACTATTTGGCACCTGCATAGAATTATACCATCAGAAGTGACTTTTGCATCATGTTATTCTTTTGCTGAAGCAACAGTAGCCACCTGTAACATGCTATCAGGTTAGTGTAAAATGGGCTTTATAGCTTGTGAAGACCATTTTTCCTTTCTTGGACTATTGTGCCGGAATGGAAACTTTTGTTTTATCTTCTTACCAATCTAACAAATACAAATCTTAAACTGCTTCTCTTTTAGATTTAAATTAGGCTTTGATCATCCTTTTTTTTTTCTGGAATAAATTCACCTGTAAAAAAGGTTTCTGAGAATATAGCTACAAATTTACCCTATAACTTGTGAAACAGTTGGTTTTCTAATCCGTTTGAGGGGAGAGCACAGGACTCTTTTGCCCTTGATTTAAATTGTTGAAATCCAACAGATTGGCTTGTATTTTGTGGCTATAAATGAGTACTAAATATGTTCTCAAAAGGAAAATGTGAGTTAGTCATATTGGAAAGGAAAACATAATAAAAACTTATGAGTCTGATGAGATTATGATGAGTGGAGGGGAGAGCCAAAGGAGAAAAATAACAGTAAATAAAATGGAATTGTGAGAATGGTATTGGGAAAAAAAACCCTACTAATTAAGAAAGAAATTTATTCTTAGTCACATACTAATTGGTAGCCATATACTTTGAAGAGGAAAGCTTATAGAGTTTAGCTTCCACCCTGTCTTTTAAAATCACCATGCAGAGATGTATATATATTAGGTCCCATAATACAAAACCAGTTATTTAACTATGTATTCCTTCTCTCCACTTTGTAACTGTGTCTGGTTCTTCAGAAATCTGCATAATATTTACATAATGAGACTCAGACCCTAATATGCCAGACAATGCTTCAGCAAGCTTTCCTTCTAAGTAGCTATTACAAACAAAGAGTGGGAGGAAAAAAAAGATAATGCAGCAATCACTTGTCTATGCTTTGGCCATCAGAATGGTCAAATTCATCTCCTGGCTTTTAGCTTGTGCCTTTTCTGCAATACTTAGTGTTTTCCTAATATCAATATTTCTTCTTTCATGCTCTTGCTTTTTAAAAAAAAATTGTAATTAATATTTCTGCAGATCATATATGCCAGACTACACTAGCACAAGTATAATGCTAGTTAGCTTCTATTCTGCTGAGTATCTGTCTCCTGACTCCTAGAAGTGGAAAAGTATGGCAAACTAACAAAAATTGCAGGGATTCATGCTGTGTCTCTGTCTGAAGTTCATACAGAGCTATGGAACCCTACAGAGAAACTCACCTACAACTCTGCTGGATCTTGCACACTTGTAGAGAAGAAATGAAAGTCTTTTTAACACTTTTTTTTTCTGTCTGCCTCCTGTTGATCTACATTTTTTGCTGGTCATCTCCTGTAAGACACTGCATTTGAAATGGATGTTTCATATGCCATAAGCATCATTTTCTGCTATATTCTTTCCCTGTGACCTCATGAAAACAAGGAAAAGGGTAGAAGGATCAATTTTTGAAAGCAGTTTGATTTATGACATTTTGTTGCAGATTTGGTTCTTGGTAAAAAAGAAACTGAAGTGCTAGTGTTACAGGCTTGAAACATCTGAGCTGCTGTACAGCCAGATTATACTCCCCTTGCGGTTAGTCTGAATACAGTACGTGCTCAGTAATCTCTCCTAAGAATGTCTGGCTTGTCTATATGCTAGTATAACTTCATGGACTTAATTTGCTCATTGCCTTCAGTTTTCATCACATGACAAATTAATTTATACTGATTGTTGCACAGAAAAATGCTATCATACCTGCAAGTATTTCCCCTTAATTGCAAGAAAAATATTTCCATGATAGTTATCACCCTGTTTATTTGCTTTAAAGCACTCTTATGAGAGAAATTCTGTTGGAACATTTGTCAAATGTGAAAGTGGCATGAATATGCATACAAGCATGTATTCACACAAACATTGATGTCACATGTGCTTGTGTGACCTTTATGAAAGCTTTCTGTGGGCTAAGAATTGGAAGAAGAGGGAAAGAGAGTTTTGGCAGAGAAATAGCAAGTATGACTTTCTCCATAAAGCCTACAGGAAAATGAGCAGCTGTTGTGGAGGAAGTAGAGGACAATATGCAAAACAACCAGCAGCATGAACGTGGATGTTCACCATGTGGTGCTTCTTCAAGACTGAGGATCAGTCTGCTTATTAATCTGTGTACCTGAACTCAGCCGGGAAGGAGAAAGAGCATTTACACTGTGTTCCCTGATCTTATGTCACCAAATGAAAGGACAAGAGAGGTTGTAGCTCATCAGTGTGCTACTAACAGCATCAACAGAAGCTGAACAAAATCCATAAACTTTTACAAAGTCCTCTGTATACTCAGGAAGCTCATGCTTTTGTTCTATTTTTCTTACATCATAAGTGCCTTTGGCTGATCTGTACCAATGTTAGAATATTAGGATAGTTAGTAGCATTTATTGTACTGGTCGCATGCAGAGAACTGATGAGGTACTTGGCAATGACGTGTGGAGGAATCTTATGACAGAGAAGAAACAGTTGGATAGTGGGGAGAGATGGAGGGAGAAGACAGAGTACAGTAGAACTGACATATTAGCCTTATATATGACTCTGATGACAGAAGTATCTTCAAGAAAATGGACATCGTGAACTACATTATCTGAAAAGCAGTTGTAGTGTTAGAACCATGGTAGAGAAATTGGGATTCAAGTAGAAGCAGGAAGAGAAGAAAACCTCTGTTAGGCAAAGGAAAAAAGACTTTTCTGGGGACAAAAAGAAGTCATGTTTTGTCATGGTCCATTTGGACTTTGAACAGGACAATGTATTCTGTAAATTAAACTTTATTTTATGAGCCCATTAGAGAAGAAACAAACACAACAAACAAGGGTAAATCTACTTTGTACAGACTAGTCCAACACATTCAAGAATTCACCACTTAATGAGGTTTATAACTCTCACGAGTTCTCTAAATCATAACTTGCAACTCGTAACTTGTAATTTGTGCACCTATGAGCAAAATAGTTACCTGTCTGATGGTGAGAGTACTCATCCTTCCTCCTCTGTCACCATACAGGCATCCCCTGTATCACACCAGGAAGCATGAAAACCTCAACAGTCAAGCTGCTATTGGACCCGGTTTAAAACCTTTTGGAGTAAGCTGATGTAATGGTACCATCCAGCTTGGAAGTTTGGTCTGTACCATTTCCATTAATTAGCAGATTCTGAAAAATCTGACAGGCAATAAATATACAAGGATTATGGCTGCAGGAGACAGCAAACTGCAGTGAAAACGGCTGTGTAATGGCCATTAGCCTTTTCTGGCCACTGTGTCCTGCCTCCATGGTACCCTCACTTTGACCTAATGGTGCTGCACTCAATACACATGAGGCCTTAGCATGAGCTTTTTTTTAGCCAAAATGTGAGCAGGAGGTGAGTGAACAATCATGTTTGCAACATGTGTCTGTGCCTTTAATCATGGCTCCTTGTGACTCGTCTGCAAAGTACTGGTGAAGAGGTAAAAAATTGTTCAAACAGTAACATTTGGTGCCTACAGTGGACAATTATAGGAATGCCCATAGCTGTCCTGGAACTGCTGCTTTATTTTCTGAAGAAAGAATGTTCAGTGAATGTTCATTTCCAAAATTTATTCATACAGGTGCATGTATTTACATACATTCAATCACTACAAATATATAGTTTTGAAAGGGGATCTGAGTAAAATAAAGTTCTAAAGTTCTTCTAGCTAGAAGATAGAGGAAATGCTAGGGTAAAGACACAATACACAAAGAAAGACTTGAGGTCCCTCAACCTTTCAGTATACAACTGTTTTCAATCCTTTCCCAGGGCTGACGTAAGTCATGAATGAGAGTTTGGAGACCTTGCCTGCTACTTTCTTCAGAGGACTGAGGTTTCACTGATACTGCTCTACAGCATCCATGGAAAGATACAGTATATGTAATTTTGTTCTGCAACAAAATGCATAAATACACTTCAATAATATAGATTTTTACTTGCTTTTCATAAATGTTCAGCTTTGTGAAAAATAACATTTAAAAAAAATGTAGTGCACTAATATAATCACTTTCAGCAAATATCAAGAAAAATATAAAACTCAAAAGCAACTAAATGCTTTGTCATTCATTCAGGGAAGGAATCACACATTTTGATAATGCTCTTGTATATATCATCAAAAAGATAAAAGAAAAAGACAAAGGGAAAAAAGATAAAAGGAAAAAAGAGGAAGAGGAAGGAGAGGAGCAAAGAGCAAGGGCAAATGGCAAAATTTACAGTGCTTTCATGTTTCTTAGTCCTGGTTATCATCTTGTTATAATCTCCATCTGCTCCATGCTCCTGAGGCCCCACAGCTTTAGTTAAGATCTCTGCTGTATTATAAAAATTGTATCAGTAAAAGAGTGAGAATAAAATGAGCTCTGGCTGGAAATTCCAACAAATTTCCCCTGACTGCCACTTTTAAGTCCATGGTTTCAACACACTCATGGCCTCTTTAGGTACCTAAATGAATGGCCGGGTTTTAGTATGATATCAACATAGCAGAGGCTACAATCTTCTTTTCAGAAAGGGATCATAACATTAGTAAGTGCATGCTGAAAACTGTGGGAAAAATAGGCTTTAACTGGTCCTTAAGTGGACCTAGATGTAAAAAAACCTGAATTACTTTCAGAGAGATTAAAGGATGTAGAATGTCTTTTATTTAGGTTACTTTTGCTTTGCTCATCTTGGTTATTTTCAAAATTGATTCCCATTTCTGGTTGCTGAGCATTAAGTCCTGATCATCTCTAAAAACCTCAGAGTAGTTAGTCAGTTACACAGCCCAAATGTTGCCTAATTGCCAGGAACAGCTCTCACAAAACCCTTATTTTACAGGTTCATCTGACATTTGTTTGCAACAAACAAGTAAATGAAGACTACCACTTGTATGGACAATAGCTTTAAAGGAAAAAAATAAAAAAATACGGAAATGAATGATTTGTAGGCTATTTTTTATCTCATTGAGAACAAAGTAAAATCTACATATTGTCAATCATGTTGACTGAGGGTTAATTTGCCTGCAATTCTTCAAAAGATGACAAGAAACATGAAAGGCATGGAGGTAAAAACTTAGCACATCATGTGCACATGACTCCATTGTATATGCGTGTGAGCACTAATTACCTCTGACCTTAAAGGGATGTGGGAAGCAGAGAATCTTTCATTTGATCTTTGCAATGTATTTTATTATCTCTCATTCCTGCAGCAGTGAAATCATGCAGGTTTAACACCCAGTGCAGCATTTCCCAGCTCACTGGCTATCACAGGGAGGTGCTGTTGGGGCTCTACATGCACTGATGTCTCTGCAACCTCTTCCCCTACTCCTAGGAGATAGGCTGCTGGTGTTCGGGGCAGGCTCTGGAATGATGCAACTGTGTAACCTTGCACAAGCATATAGTTTTTGTTCCTAAATTAAACCGTTCTCTGGAAGAGTAACACTCTCTGGGTACTACAGGGAGCAATTAGGTACCAGCTAACCTGCGGGGCTATAATAGTTTCTTAAAAGAGCATGCATGAAAACACCATTAAAAGTCAGAGGATTAATCTTGATAAATGTTTCTTCTTTAGCACACCTGAAACTGATTGAAAGTAACAACCTCTTTAATTTTAATAGCTGTAGAAAAAAAGGACATAGCTGCCCCAAAAGTCCAAGAGATCCTCTTAATAGACCTTGGAAGATGTATTACTTTTTTTTGGAATATAGGAAGGAAATACTGTGTTCAGCAGAAAAATCAGATTTTTTTTTTTTGTGAAAAATGACTATCACTACCCATCCAATCCTATTCCATGCTTTAATTTGTTTGGGTTTTAATATCGAATGCAAACTATGATGTGTCCTGAAAACCAAATAAGTAAAAGTTTTTCCTACATGTACTATAACTTTAACTAATTTAGAAAAGAAATAAGAAAGAAAGGATATAAATCTTGCTGTATCAAGGCTTTTATGCTGATCTCCAACCCCTCAGTCTTAGCAAAAAACCTATGTGGGGATATAATCTCCACTAGATGACTATTTCCATACTTCTTAGACCTTTCAGTGAAATGTGTGTTATTGGTCTACCTTGTGGCCTAGATATGCTGAATATAGCTTACTCAGATGAGCGTATTCTTACTTAATATTGAGGTTTGTCTCAGGTTTAGGGTAAGCAGAAATGCTTTCAGTCATGTTTCCTCTGCCACGTAGACTATTGAAGGTTTTCAAGTCTTCATGCTGTAAAAAATGGTTGCGGTACAGTTCCTATAAGTTCTGTCCATCCAAACATGAGTGTTAGATATACCATACTGATAAGTATAAAAGAAGGCAGAAAATCAGTGAGAAATAAAAAACATTGCAGAGAAAGCTCTTATTTTGCAACCAGTAAATATACAAAAACATTCATCACTATGAATATCACACTGTGTCCAAAGCTAAGGGGAGCGAAAACAAAAGATCACATTTAATAATTAGTATTTGCTCAAAATTAAGCCTTAGATCACATAGTATATAAGGCATTGTGGACATATATTCATTTCAAAGCTCAGTGGAAACAGTGGCATTTCAGATATCAGTACATCCAAACCACTAGAAATTCTGGTTAAAACAAATGTTGAATATGTAATCAAAAAGCTTTTGTGAGGTTTCCTTATTCCTGTATTAATTGGATTTGCTGCAATAGACTATGAGAGGGAAAAAAAGATAATGTAATGCTTATGGCTAGCTTCAATACGTCTGCAAGTGAAGTGTTTACTGGAAAAATGTAGATTAAAATTACACTCTGAAATAAATATCAGGTATTTTCAAAGCAATGAAGACCATGTCCGTTGTAATTCTTCTGACTGCCACCTAGAATTCATTGATATTTTGAGGAACTCCTGGGAGATATCCCTTGTCTCATGGTTCAGAGAAATTCTACATAGCCATGAAGCCATAGATAAGAACTGTTTGCAAAAGCAAGTAGGGCCTTCAGCATACCGTAATAATGCTTATATTGCTTGGAATTTAATGAACTTTTCAGAGCATCAAGAAGAAAATGATGTACTTAGGAAAAACAGAGGGGAGGTGTGTGAAAGAAAAAAGGAAAGTTAATCCTACTGTATTCCACTAAAAGAATTTGAATTAATGCTTGGATTATGTAAGCAAAATACTTAGCTGTTCTGGCATGTGAGAAACAAAGATCATCAGATTTATGTCTTTGAAATTAGATTCTGTGTATATATGAATTAATTCAATATCCACATTTTAAAAAATAATCTGTTAAATGTGATGTATAAGACGAAAAACTGTTCTGAATGTATAACAGGTTTTTCTGATACTTCCAGAAAGATACTGGAGAAAATCCCAGAATTTAGTGAAAGATTTTTACCTGAATGCTAGAAATATATCTGGATGTTTAGTTTAAGTGCCTGTGTGGATAAATAACTTCTAATGAAGTACTGATGTAGACACAAAATCTACAATCTAGTACTTATCTAAAACAAATGCAGAAGATGTACGTAGAAATTCTGAAAATAGTGGGAATGAGACAAATAATGAGATAAGAACAGGTTTTTTGGCAAATGCTGATGTCAATGATTATCAATCTATGTCAACAGCGAAGATGTGAGGCTGCAAGAAGTGAAATCTTGACAAGGTTTTGTAATACTCTGTTGCTGTGTTTGAAATAATTTCTGACTAGAAAATTATGGATAAGCTATTATAGAATTTAGATTGTTTGCATGGACATCAGGCGTAAATTGACTCCAATTTTTACTAACAGAAAGCGAACGGCTAATGGGATAGTAATTTCTGTGTGCCATATGGGCACATGAATATTTTCTAATTTTGTTCCATGAATATTATCCATTCCTTTTAGTATGAGCACATTGTGTTATAATTATTAGTACCGCTTCTGGCTGAAACAAACAAAATATGATTATTGGAAGGTTAAATGAGAAAAAAAAGACAGTGGCACCCTCTCTGCAATGGAAATTATGCCAATGAATCAGAAAGGATTGTGACACCCATGTTTTTTGAAATACATTATTTGTGAAGCATTGCAAATCAGGAGGCAGATGGTTCGGTGTGCATTCAGGTGAAAGGTTCTGAAGAAGGAGTTAAATCTAGACTCCATTTCAGGAAAATGTATCTACTCCTTTGACACAGCTAGTTTAACACCGAGAACCTATTTTTGCGTATTTTTCTGCACAGCCCACAGTTTAGTTGGAAACTCCTTGCCACAGACCTATATGACTTTTCCTTTTCCCCTGTGGAATGGACCATCCTGAACTATATCAGCTAATGAAAAATAACATTGAAAAAATGTTGTTCTTTGAATCCTAAAAATGGGCCAGATGTGATATCAGAAATACTGGCTCTATGGGGCACAAATTTCGGTGAAGGCAAGCACTAAGTGTCAGGGTGATGTAAAGCAACATGAATCCCAGTACGATATATGCAGATAAATAAGAAAGCAAAGGAGCTGTTTTCTAAAACATTTATGCACTTCTATAACTTTCATTGGCTTCAGTAGTAAATGATTAAACCTTGCTTAAGGAAGATGGTATTGCTAATGTATTTAAGGTTTAACTTATGCTTAAAGCCTTTGCTGAGTCTAGGGAAGCCTTGGGATGTCCTCAGAGACAAGATGTCTGGTCAGTTTGAAGCAGTGCTATTCAGACTCACAGTTAGAGATAATAAAGATCTTGTATAGGTAACCTGATCACAAATACATCAGGATTACATTCATAATAACATATCTATCTGAAAGGAATTTTCAAAAGATATTGAAAATTGAATTGCATTTAAACTTCATTTTAAATAAGTTTTGGAGTGTAACAAAAGTTTTATTCAGCAGAAAAGTAATTTATACACCCTCTACTTAATAACCTCTTACGTGCTTTAATAATTTAAACTACTTATCAATGTGAATGTCTTCTGTGTATACTTCAATTATTGCTTTTAGTGTATTTTCTCTCTTCTTTCATGTAGCATGCCACATGTACTCAATATGTCTCCAGTGCCTATTATCACTGTTCGTCTTGTATAATAAACTTCTTATCTGTGAGAATATGACCTTGACACTGTGGAAAAAAAAAAAAAGTCTTTTAAAGAATAGCTCAATTAAAATCTAATACCTCTGTTTAGGATTTGATTTCATTACTATTCATGAGACCATGCAACACTATTTGAGTCATGAGTTCTCATGCAACTCGAATACTCGTTTTGAAAGGAGTCATTACAAAAATAATTTTTATTCTTCTCTCTGGCGTACTGATTTTCAGTCACCATGGAACTCTCTTTGTTGACTTTGCAAAGGTCTCTGCTGAAAGTTTGTACTATTGTTGTGATAATAATTGTTGATCAGGGTCCATTTAGAATAGGTAAGTTTAAACGCAAGATAGGTAGATTTGGGTAGCAGCAAAGCTGCGTGAAAACCTGCCTTCATATTTGCAGTTTGCATAGGCAATATTAAATGGTCTGGGAAGGTTGTATAATCTACAGGACTGCCACTCAGGAGCGTGAAGTTGCATTTCCGCCACTGATTAACTCTGGACAAGTCACTTAATCTCAATGTTTGTTTACCCATCTGTAAATAAGAATAATAATTGACGACCTTGCAGAGGGTTATGGTTCTCAATCAATTAATTTGGCAAATGGTTCTGAGAGCAACAGACAAAAAGCCTTACACACATGAAGTGGAAAGCAACATTTAACTGAGCCCTAAGTTTGTCTTCTGTGTTATTTGATCTGTGTTGGCATGGACATTCATTATTTTGAAAAAATCTCTTTCTTGGTTTTAAATTTCTGTTTTCTTAATAAATGAATATTTTTCCTGTCTTCTGGCTTTCTGTTTTGAAATCAGAAAGCTTTAAAAAAATCAAGAAAACTAGTTAGTAAAACAAGGTCAAAGACTTGAACATACTGGAAGCTTCAAATATTTTTAATCACAAGTGAATAAAATTATCTGCAAATTGCAGACCATGAACAGAGAGCAAAGCAGAGAAGGAGTATACAGTGAACTGGGTAAATATCAACTTCTACAAAGTTATTTATGTATAAACTGAGTATCTGCAATGAATGGAAAAAAGGAAAATTAATACCAAGAACGTCGTACAAATTAGGAAATAATTCAGATAAAGTTAAATGCATGTTGTCAACAATCAAGCTCAGTCCAACCTTGCAAAGAATATGAACATAATTAATAAAGATTTTGAGCTATATGTAGAAAAGAAACAAGAAAAGTGAAATAATAAGTACTGTCCAAACCTTGAACAAATACCTCATCTTTTACTGAAAAGAAGGATGTGAAAAAAAAGAAGACAGACAAAGGTTGAATAATTGAGACAAATAAGATACGAAGAAAGTTATAATCAGAATTACTACACCCAAGGTAAATTAAATCTCAAGTGCAAATTGTAAACCAGATAAACACCATTGCAGAATACTGAAATAAGTGATACAGTGTATTAATCATAAATTTGTATCAACATCCGTCATGCTGTGGATATAAAAGCTTGATTTGAGAACTGCATATGTGACAAATATTTACAAAGGGCAGTTGGGAGTAATCAAGGCAGGCAGTAACCTGCTAACCTACCCTCCGCCATATGCAAAACTAAGAGATTTCATGGGAAAGAATAATTAGAAACGTTGAGATATATAGGAAGGGGGAATGTGCAATGCAGAAGAACATGACAAACTGACATGATAGCTTTTGCTTGTTAAAGTAATAAATTTTCTAGACAAAGAAATTGAAAATATATATTATATTTTCTGTGAAGCATAGGAAATTGATGCTGTGTAATAGACTACTTGTTAAACCAGATTAGAGTAGTAGAAATTGAAAGGTGGACTAGGAACTGATTAAAGGGGAAATGAAAAGAGCTTGTTCAGTAATAGAAAGAGACGACTTGCTTGGTTGTTTTTGTCAAAAAACAATCTTGGCATCAAACTTAGCTGGTATCTGCTTTAATGACTGTCATAAAGAATGATGTGCTAATAAAATGAGCATACAACATTGTTTGAAGTCATAAGCAGTGCAGACAATGAGAAATAAAACATGGAGAGCATACAAAGACCCATGGGACCAAAGTTATGTCATAAGACAATTAATAATGTAATATGGTATGATAAATGTAGTGACTATGAACAGGAGCTGCCAGCATGAACAATGCTGGGTGAAGATGATCTTTGAGTTGACAGTCTGGTTGATGTGCACCACCAAACTTATGTCAGAGTAGACGGTGCAATACAATCTTATCTCAGCTACTGGATATTTAGTGATGATAGGCAAGTGTTCACTTATAGCACAGACAAAAATTTATTATGTATCTGTGTGTGACTTATTATCAAGAAATATGAACTCAGTGAAAGAAGAGCTTGAAGAATAACCAGAGCAGAAAAAGTAAAATAGGAGAGCATGACTTATCCTAGTTTGAGCTAAACCAGAATCAATTCTCTGTTCAATGACTTTACTTCTCAGTTAAGTCTCTTCTAATTGACTGCATATTCTGAAGTTAACAGCATACCTTTGCAGACAGTGTCTGCTTCTAAAAGTGTTAACGTTTGATGTTTATGGTTACTACTGAGGACTGGTATGCCGAAAGGCTCTTGCTTATACTTACCCCTATGGAGACCGTGGTCACTGCTAAATCTTGTGCACCACTTTGGAGTGCTGTAAGTGAAAGTGTCATAAATAAAAAAGTTGCACTTGTGGGGAGGAGTGGACAGGACAGGTGACCTAAACCTGACCAAAAAAGGTATTCCATATACATCATATTCAGTATAAAGCTGCGCGATCACAACAGTCAGGTTCTCTTCTTCAATGACCAGAATCCAGGGAGGACTCTGCTGATTATTCTGCCTTTGATACCCATCCATGCATTCCTGAATCTAGTTCCAGGGTCCAGTTCTCGTTTGCTGCTGAGTCCAGTCAGGGAATTCTCCAGTGCCTACCCTGAAGTGTCCCTGGTGACATCATAATCATCAGTGGAGGAGTTCTATATTGGTTTTGTATATATTTGTATATATTTAATTATTTTTCTTACTAATATTAGGTTTTCTTTTTAGTGTTACTGTTTAATTACAGCTGTTTTAATTTTTTTTCCAACCCATAAGTCTCTCTCTCTTATTTCATTTCCCGTCCCAGAATGGGAAGGGAGAGGGTTTAACAGAGAGCATCTGTCACTCATTTGGTGGCCAGCCCAGCCTCAATGCATGACACTTGTTTAGCAAACCAGGTGCCTAAGGAGTTATGATTTTTGAATGTGAACATGACGGATGCTCACCATTGACCTAACCAGCCTAGACACATCCTCTTTCTTTTATTCCTTTGAATTGTATGTAGGTAACTGTGGCCTGTGTAGCTGTTTCTGACACAATATAAACCAGTCTTCACCTCTGCCTTAAGCTTTGAAATCATTGAGCTGCTTTTCTTTCTTCTTATTACTGAGAAGTTACAGAAAAATAAGAAAAAGTCTAGTTATCAATCAGGCTGCCCAGCAGAACTCGGAATAAACTGGCTGATAGCATGTTTTGGATATCTTTTTCTATAAGCTTATTCTTCATGGTATTGAAGAGTACATTATTTAGGAACCTGAGTATCTAATGATTTTTGTCGGACATTAAGTTGCATAGGGCATGATGGATAAGGTTGTCCTACTTAGACATTTCTCTTTATTTAAATTATAATATTGTTATCATTAATTGCAAGATTAACACAAAACATTAAATGCCTATGAAATATTTTTTTCCTAATCTGAAGGGCTGTAGCACTGAAATCCTCTCCCTAACTGGTCCTTTGAGCATAGCTACAATTAATGTTGTTGGGATTAGCATCTGATTGATAGTATGACACTATCCATTTCTGACATTTCACTGGCATTGTTCTGGGTTCAGTGGCACTTGCACAAAGAGCTTAAAATTATTTCTGATGTCTCAGCAAAAGGAAGATCAATTAGCTGCTGAGGAAGAAAATGTACAAGCCAAACGTTCTGCAATATACATTGAAATATCTAGAAACAAATGGAAAAAATGCACTGCTATACACTTTTAGCTCACGACAGTCTTAGCAGTGGAAAAAATAACCTAATTTTTTGAAGAAAATGGCTGAAAAGCTTCTGCATCCTAAAAAGCATTCAATATAGCTTGTCTGAAAAAAAAAAGAAGAAAAATAAATATAAAGTTGTCTATGTTAAGCAATCAACTTTTATGTCTCTACAGAAGAGAAAACAGTCTTTTTCCAGTGATCACTAAGTAGTACCACTGCATAATGCGAGGGTGCAACACTGAGCTATTTGCTTGATTACTTCAGATGAGTTGGTGATTGGAGCTTCTTTTTTGAACCATGGGCAGACCCTACAAGCTGCTGCTTAGTATCCACTAACTCAGTGGGAAGGTTGTTAAAATCGTGAAGAATCTTGGTCCTTAAGAATAATATTGTTACCAACTTAGAGGAGATGAGGGAGAAAACTAAAAAAAGGTTTTGAGAAAGCGGATGTTTTATTAAAAACAGCTCTATGTTTTCTGAATGTCCTCTCCTAATACTGTAAAATTCAAAATAAAAAGAACC
The DNA here is from genome assembly GCA_033124195.1 of Coracias cyanogaster. Lineage (NCBI taxonomy): Eukaryota > Metazoa > Chordata > Aves > Coraciiformes > Coraciidae > Coracias > Coracias cyanogaster. Next base: position 20,368 of record JAVSBS010025176.1, on the reverse strand, counting down.
CTTAGCATGTATAAAACTTGTAGTTTTAATAATGATATTTTTGCCTGTAGTAGCTATATAATACTTTACTATTTTCTGTAGAATTATTTTAACTCCATATTCATACTATTCATTAATTTGCATGCAGTTTTCGGTTAATTAATCCAAACATTTATTTACATATTACAGAACTACCTTATTTTTATTTAATGCAAATTACAGAGGATTGCTTCAACATGATGGGAGATTGCCTGTAATGAAAATGCTGGCAGTAGTAGAAGTTCCTGTAGGATAGTTTAAAATAAAAGTTACAGTGCTTTAAATCCTCTGATATTTTGTGCTCTGGACATCATTAAAAGGTAGAGCTGATGTATCTATATCTGATAAAAATACCAAGCAGTTTAAAAATCCTCATTTTTTAATTCAACTTTTATATGTAGATTTAGTTTTATTTTGTTTCTTCAATAATGAGAAAAGAATGTCTATATCTGCAAAATCCTCAAAGCATTTTCCCCTTTATCTCTTTTTTTTAATCTCACATCCTAAAAATCATCACATAGTTTGTGTGTGTGTAAGTGTCTGCCTGTCTATCCCTCCAATTCCCTTATAAATTTTAATCCTGTTGATTGAGTTCTAGAAGGAAAGTAAACGTCTCAGACCTATGAAGTTCATTCCAGTTTAATTAGATATAGCAGCTAGGTAGAGCAGAGAAATCTCTCACATGCTGCCACTCAGAAAAATGCTTCAGTATACAGTTATTTCTTCTTAGACAGTAGGCAATACTCTCAAAATACAGCCACTAGAAGTGCCTGGAGTTGTGGAAAATCTTCATTCAAAACGCTTGTAAATATCAATGTCAATAACATATGAGATGTAAAATGCTAGTAAAATTTTCCTTAATTCTCACATTCCCAGTTTTATGGGCTTCCTTTGTCTTACTTGGTTATCTCAGTGCAATCTGATGTAGGGTGAATGCTAACATCTGTGCAAATTTTCAGATTTATAATTTTTTTCTGAAAACTTCAGGTTGAAGTAAATGTGTGTTTCAAGCTTCTAGGCAAGGCAGATGTTTTCAGGTTCCTCACTTCTTGCCAGACAATTATCCTATTTCTACCACTCAGTGCCATCAGCAGGCTGTACTATGGGGACAAGTTATGTGAGTCTGAAGGCAGTCTGCAAACATAAAACCATATCATGCAGATAAATGCTGAGACTAGAAAACAGTTTTCCAACTCTGAACAAAGCTGCGACAGTTGTTACTTGGTTTACTAAGAAACACTTATAAGATAGACAGAAAGACTGTTTTTAAAGGGGAAACAAAACAGAAAAAAAAAAATCTATGAGCAATTTCAGGACAAGGGATTGACTCTTTGAACACAGTGTATGAAAAAATAAATTTTAAAAAAGGATAGAATGAACAGTCATTCCATCAACAGCACAGAAATGCATGAATTTAAACACAGCTGAATATATAACAGTCTAGTTGTGTAAATGGAAACAGTCACAATCTACCTGGAGCTGATGCTACAGCCATTAGGATGAAAATAAGAGACACTGAAACAGAACAGTAGTTTAAACCTGGTTTGGCGCTGCCAGAAGTCACCTTGTGACACCACCACCCTGCCTAGGCTGAGGTGAGCACCCTCGCCTGGGATGCTGGAGGAAATGGCATCCAGCTGACGAGGGCCAGCCAGGAGCAGCAAGCAGGGACCCCTGAGTGTATGCCTATGGCCTCACAGGAGGTCTCTGCCCTGCAAGGGCATGAGGATTTTCAAGGAGTATTTTCAAGGGCACACGTACAGCTGGATCACCCACATCTCCCATGGGAGGGGGATGCAAGTAGGGACTACACCCCCCAAAAGAGAGGGGTGCTGGTAACTGGCATGACCTGTGAGGTGTGTGTGTGTAGGGGTGTCTGTTCACATAACTCTGTAAATGAATGTGTGCATGTATGATTATAAATTTTTGAATTAGTTATAAAATGATGTTAAGAAATTAGTCCACATATATTAACATTTTCTAAGTGTGTAGTACTATGGTTTATGTGTTGCATTGCTGATATTGATCCTGAATGTATAGTTCATTGATTGCCAATTAATTACATGACATTAGTAATTCAATAAACTGCTTTGATCCTGATATGATTTAAACAATATGAATTTTTCCCTGAGACACAGACATAATGGTGATTAGTCTTGATTAGTTGAGCTAGGTGTGTAAAAATGTATATAAGTGATCCTGACTGAAATACACATTTATTCTACTTTTTATTTGTTCAATGCAAATGGAAAACTACCTCACCAGAGTGATTAATTTCTTCCTAATTATATCATTACTTTTCTATGCAATACAGGTGAAACAATCCTCGAAGCCAGAAATATTTTTTAAAATATAATTAATTGACCTAGTACCTAAGATTGAATCAAGTAATTATTTTATTGATTATAAATCCAATACATGCTGAAATAAACCTTAGCTTTTCATGGCTAGTATCTCATAATCCTACACTGTAATGAAGAATCAATGGCATTGTTTTTAAAATCTATTTCCCTCTTTTCAAAGAGGACAAACAATGAATGGATTTTTAGGAGCTACACTTAAAGTTTGGAAAAAACACCTATCTAAAATTTAATGCATCTCTGCCAGAAAACCAGAGAAGTACCTATAGCTGGTCGGTATTTATTTCCAGCTCTGCAGAAAAGCCCTTCATAAGTTGTTAAGGTAATATTTATATTAAGTTTACACACCACACTTGTCTGACTGTATTATTTAATGCAGTCCACTCTACAATCAGTGCAGAATGACAGATGTACCCAGAAGACATATGAAATGCTGCAGTCACTGTCCCATTAAACAGTTGTGTGATCTGGACACCGACTCCTGAGGGAGCAAGGAAAGTTTGGCTGGTGACCTTCATGGCTGTCTGTAGCAGCAGTCAAAATTTCAGAAACAGCAGTAAAGTTTGTTGGATGCTGTTTGTTACTGATTCAATGTATCATCTTGCACTGTGTAGTGTTAAATGCACAACTTGGGTTAAACGGTGTGCTGGTTTGAGTTAGAACTTATTCTGTTCAGTGATTTTACTTTTCAGCTAAGTTTGTTCTAAGCAAATGCACTTTCTGAAGTTAGTGGCATGTTTTTTGAGTCAGTGTCTGCTTCTAGCAGTGGCGACACTTGTGTGTCTCCTCTGCAGGAAGATTATGACATGAACCTCAGGAGTTTCTGAAGACTAACTGCTTCTCAGGCTGAGTAAACTAGCAGAAAGCTCATGGATGCCACCAATTTATTATTGATACTGATTATTTTTTCATCACAAGTAAATATATTGATTTCCAGACAGTTTTGTGTTCAAAAAGCTGCACAAGCTGGGATCTATCTATTAGAGGCATATTCTAGAATAGTCATAAGTCAAAACCGTTCCATTTAGTGAGTACTGCTGGAGGATAAGGAGAGCCTATAAACTGTCATGCATGTCCTGCATAGGAATACCTCTTCACCGAGATACTGTGTCCCCATTGCCATTGAAAAGACAGAAATTGAAGCTTCTGGAAGCATTTGGTGCATTTAATGATAATCATAGTAATAATGTGATATTAAAGTGATTACAGATTCTCTGATTCACACTAACTGAAGTTCAGCCTCTGACTTGCCAAAAGTCCCTTCCCTATCAAATTAGTTAGCCCCTGAACTTCAAATACACCTAGTACATGTCAGATTAAGTAAAGCAGAACAAATATGTAGACTCAGTGGTTGAGTCTGTTTGCTGGGAGTACAAGCAGAAGGTAAATACTAATGAATAACTGTAGAAAAAACTGTAGATACACCTCTTCAGTCTGAGTCTATTGGCTGAACTCCAATAGTATTAAGTCATGGGCCACAGCAGCTGTTCCAATAGCTGCTCACTTGCCCTCCCTGAGCTTGAGTATTTCAGATTGCTGAGCAGCACTGAGTTGTGGCTGTCATTCATTATGAAAAATTAGTATGACTGAAATAGGAGCAATACCACACCTTTGTCTGCAGGTGTAGAAAAGTCCCATTGGACAATGCCAGAAATGGTCAATATCAACAACTCTTCAAGTAACATTTTTAAAAACAAAAAATAGAAGAAAACTTCACTTTTGCAGCTTCTCCCTTCTGCTAAATAAACATCCCTAAAGCTCAGGATGGAAAAATTTGATTTGTGAGACTGGAACAGGATGCCTAGGAATGTTGTGGATGCTCCATCACTGGATGTATTCAAGGACAGGCTGGATGGGGCTTTGAGCAACCTGGTCTAGTGGGAGGTGTCCCTGCCCATGTCTGGGGGAGCTGGAACTAGATGATCTTTGAGGTCCCTTCCAAACCAAACCATTCTATGATTCTATAATTCTATGATTCTATGATACCAATACACAGAACAGTAATTGTTCTTTTAGTATAATGACTACTATTTGGAAAATAGCATTCAAATCCTCAAAAAACTTTTTAGTGGACAATTTACATCTTGCTTTTGCAAATAAATTCTTGGTTATTTTTAGTGTGTTAAAGTGTACACTTGTATCCAATATATATCAGTTTTACTATGCATAGCTAGGCTAGCAATGAAGTTCTATTTTATCTCACTTTTTAGACCTTTTCATCCCGATGAAACTCTCTGGCCTGAAGCAGCACAGCAGTGCAGTCTGATTAGTATAGAGGATGAAGAAAGCAAGATGGTATTATCTGTCATTGGGAAAAGTTGGATCCAGTAGAATAAAGTAACAATAACAAACACAAAAATCCTTATAAGATTTTCTTATATAAGTAGTATAAGCATCAGCTGAAATAAGACATTGCCATTTAGTCCTACTCTGGCACATAATGAAAATCTATGCAAGCAATGAATCCCAACATGTCTTCACAGATGAATAAGATGATCTATGTACAATAGAATTTGCAGTCCGTGGCATCAGTAATTTTCTTAAGTAACTCTTATAACAGAGAACTCTTGCATTTAGGCAGTTCAGAGAAATAATACTTGTGTGGACAAGCCATAAGTAATTTTTTTCTGGTCATAAACACTCCCAAACAGAAACCATGTGCAGTTACTTCTGTTGAAAACCTAGTTTGCAGTCCTAAGCATAAGATAATTGTTTCTCTCTCTCTATTTTAAAGGGGCAAAAAAGCATTTAAAGCTGTTCAGAGTGCCTGAAAGGGGAGGATGAGTTAATATTAACAAGATTCTTCTGTTTTACAGTGGAAATGAAGCCAGACACCATTGATAACCACTTCATCAAAACCACTGATGCACTCTAAATTGGGAGGTAATTTAAGGCTTTTCTATTAAGGAAATAACGCAGTAAGTAATTGCTTTAATTTTAAATCAAGAAATAAGCTTCTGTTACATGTGTGAAAGGAAAAGAAATTAGTATTTTATTGGAAGAATTAGTAAAAGCATTAAAAGAAAGAGCTTATTACTTTTAAATAAATTAAGAAAACAGTAACATTTAAAAAGATTGAAGGTCTGATAAATTGGATGTAGTATTTGTCTTTTTTTCTCCCTCTCTCCTATTTTGTTGCTGAAAGCAGTTAAGTGGATATGATACTTCTTTACATAACACAACATTTTCACACTTCAAAGTTTAAAGTTGGAGATGTAAATCTGCATTTAAGCACCCACCTGAACAGAATCTTCAGATACTCAAATAACTCGGTTAGCACCCATGAAAAAGCAGCCTGCTTCTATTAGGTGCCTAAAAACAGATGTCGAAACCTACATTTAGAAAGGAAAAATGTAGCAAGTGTTCTCACAAGGAAGAGAAGAAAACAGGAATCCTCTATAAGTGCAATATGTTACCAAGGAAGAGGGAGATCAAGCAAAGAGTTGATTTGGTGCTTAACAAGGAGAGACAGCTATCGACAGGTGATGCAATGAAAAGCCAAAGCATTTACTGCATTTTTTGCTTCAACCTTCACTGACAATAACAGTGTTCATCCCACAGCTCATTACATCACCATCAATGACGAGGGGTAAAATCTCAGGCCAGAAGAGCAGTTAGAAGAGCCAATTACAGAGCAACTAGATAAGTTTCAGCTGTTTGAGCTTGATGAAATTCACTTTATGGTACTGCCTCAGACAGTCTCAGGGTCAGCAACTTTGTGAACTCATAAGGACTAGAGAGGTTTCAGAAGCCCAGAAAAGGAAAATATATTGTCTATTTTTAATGGGTGTAAGGTGTAACCTAGCAGCTGACCTTCAGTTCCTGTGAAAATACTGGAATAAATAATTGAACTACTTGTATACAGCTGGTACATGCTTATAAGGAGATGAAGAACAGCCGAGAACAAATCATGTCATATCTATTCAGCTTCCTTCTGTGAGAAGTTAAGAGCTTTCCTGAAAAAAGAGAGAAGAAACAGAGATCATGTGGCTAAACTTCAGCAGGTCTCTCTGAAACAAGCTAAGGAAATATGGCACTGCTGGGAGGGAAGAATATCATACTGGGGGAGTAGCTATTAAGTTTCACTGCCAAGTTGGAAGGATGCCGTAAGTGGAATTTCACGGGGTCTGTCTCCAGTCTGCCACCACTCGATATTTCCCTTAATTATTTCAAAAGCATGAAGTGTATACTTATTTAATTACTAATCAGCATCAAGCTAGGAGGGGCTGCACTAAGGTTTGAGGGAAGGACTAGAATATAAAATGATCTTTACAAATCAGCAAAAAAAAAAGATGAAGAATACTCAAAATTTCAAGGTAATTCCAATAGGAGGGTAACAAAGTGCTTCTATCTGGTAGTAGCAGGGCAGGAGTGCACATCAAGGGAAGCCAAGCTAGGAACCAAGAGAGGCCATAGCACAGGTAGGATGGTGACCTGGCTGACCTGGATGCAGACCTGCAATATGCAAGCAGGGTCAAGTCTGGGCAGTAACAGTCTCTGTTGACGCTCTGGGAAGCGTAAACTGTCTGAGGGTAATCTGGGATGTCAAGTGAACCAGTCAGGATGAGCAGGGGACAGGGTAGGATGCAGATCTTCCTACACCATTCCAGGCAAGGATTGGGGTTTACATTTATATGGTGCTCCTGGGCCAAGTGTTTGAGACCTGATGAGGCTGCTCAGAGCAATTCAGATCTGCTAGTGCACTCAGGGCTAGGCCAGAAATTTAACATATTGAAGACACACAAATGGCTTTCTTCAGAAAAAAAGAAATCTTAAAGGAGAGATGATAACTTGTCTTCAACAACCTAAACAACAAGTGGGTAGAGGAAAAGAAACAGATGAGCTTTCTTTATGCCCATTGTACAATAAGAAACCGTGGACTTCCTTACTAAAGGAGAATTGGTTTAAACATGAGAGAAACATTTTCTGAATATAAAAATAAGCACTGCTGAAAGAGATTTTGCAGGGAGTAAAATTTCCCTCACCCATCAGGACTTTTCTAAGTATAGTAGATCATGGCTTGAGACAAGAAAAAGGACGGAATGACCTCTAAGTCCCTTCTAATTCTGTTTTCTCAGATTCAGTAATGATGTTGATGAGTATGTTCAGTGGAATATGTATCTACAAGTAATCAGTGGGATGACTCGTAGAATGAGGTACTAATGTAAGACTATAACCCTTTAGTCCTAAGTGATTCAAGTAAACAGAAATAGAATTTGCATTTTATACTATAATTAGAAATCATCTAGAAGAGCTGCTATTTATTAAATTATAAGATGTAATTATTGATACTGAAATATCTACTTCTAGGTGACACATTTTGAAAATAAGCATTAGTGCTTTTCCAGTGTTTTCTGTAAAAGCCTTCAAGATCACAAGTAGCTCTATCACAAGTAGCTCTAGTCAGAGCAGAAGACATCTTGTTTTGTCACGTGTAGCTAAATTGCAGATTGCAGATGTGGCTTTAAAGAGAGCACAGGGCCTGATTAAAACAAAAATTGTGTTAATCATTTGTGGATCATTTTAAACTGATTTGCTGTCTACTCAGCTTTGTCTACTTGACTGAATTTAATGCTGTTAACATTTCTATGCTAAATTTTAAACTCTATCTTTTTCTCTAACTTGGTCTTACTGTAATTTAATTAGAGAGCAGCTAGTGATACCCATAGCTTGATACAGAGGCTAGACTGATTGTTGCTTTATAGTTAAGAAGCTGTGTACAAAGTGTACACAGCTAGTATATAACAGTGTCAGAGACTGGAAGACCCTGATCAACCAGCTGCAGTTGATCATTTATTCATTTGATATCTAGTTCAGTCCATTATTGCAGCTGACATACACTTCCCCATGGAAGCGAGTACTCCACATTAGCAATGGTATGTAGCAGAGATCCTCTTTAACACGTGGTCATCCTCCATCTGAAACAAAACTAATAACATCATATTGCATTTACTTTGCCTGTCCAAAATTCAGGCATCAAAGTTAAACTGAATGTATTTCAGCTGACCAACCATGAAGCGACTTTGGGGCTGTCTGAATAATTCTCCAAGCTCCATTAAATATAATACCTAGGGCTTGATTTGGTTACCTAAAGTTATGTATCTAGTACCATGGAAGATGCTCTAGGCTGTCTCTGCTGATCTTCATATACCAGCCCAGGTGGCTGTAGGCCTCCTGTAGTTCCTGCACTTCATATAGGCACTAGAGACGTGTTTTGACAGATTAATCAAGTGCTATTTAAGACAGCACTGTCTTAAACACATAGCTGTCATTTAGTTAGAAACTAAACTTCAGATAAGTTAATCTGAAAGCAGAATCTCATGCTGGGAGATTCATTTTAAAAAATAAAAATGCCTAGTGCTGTTTGTGACACTCTGTGGTATGAAAGACGTGCATAGGTGGGTAAGAATATTGCATCTACCTGGACTAGCAGCTGGAATGGAACTTTATATAGCAAATAGGTAAAGTTAAACAAGATGCATTCACCTAGAGAAAATGCTGGAAATACATTAAGAATTCTAGGTTGAGAATATGTCAGGCTAAACTTTTTTATAAAATCACATCTATCAGATAATCTCCGTTGAAACACCCTGGCTCACAACTCTGGTTTTCTTTCCTGTTTTCATTCCTAGTCTAAATATTTTTTTTTTGTCACTCATCTGTTCTCTCTATGGGAGCCATGGAGGAACAACAATTTATTAGAAGGAATAACAATTTATTAGAACGAACAACAATTTATTAGAAGGAACAGCAGAGTCCTGCATTTAGTAATGAATCTATTCCATGTAACTGCCACTAACCACTTGGATGACAAGTAGAAGAAATAATTTTTAAATGGCCCAAAAGTGATTAAGGTTCACTTTGTTCACTTTTTCCATGGAACTGAATGGAAGGTACTTGTATAATCAAGTATTATGTCTCCTCTTGGGAATGGAGAGTAACTTATTGCAATTCTTAATCTATATTATAAAAGAGCCTATACTATAAATGCAAATACGACCAAATGATCTGTGCCACCTATCTTCACTGTCCTCCATAAGAATAAAAAAATATTTCAAAGGCTTAGCTGACTTACATGTCTAGCACAATTAAAGCCGACTCATTTACAGTTACCAACGTATGTGTGCTCAGACACATAGCTGTTAACATACACAGCAAGCCTAAAGCATTTCATGTGGAAACCATCTATGTCCTGATCCAAAAAAAAGGTGTACGTTTAAAATGTGCATTTCACAGGAGTATTGCTCAGCCCTGATTTAAACTGAGATTCAAAATTACTCCTCTAACCCTATACCTAGATATTCTTTTCATGATGCCAGTTTGTTCAAAGCACCCTGACATGCTGGTGGCTCCTATTGTCCTGGGCATCCCTATGAATTACTGTGAAAGGGTCTATATTAGCCTGGACTCTTTGTATTATCTGTCTCTTGAAATAGTCTAGAAGTACAGAAGGCGGAGACACATGTCCCTGCATGACAAAAGATGAGAATTTGCCCCCAACAATTACTGTATCTTGTTCTGTCTAAGCAGCACCAAAGTTGTTGCATAGGACAGGGGTCCTCAAACTTTTTAAAAAGGGGACTGGTTCACTGTCCCTCAGACACAGTCGGGGGTCGGACTATAGTTTGGAAAAAAACGACGGGGGAGTCGCCCACCTCGCTGATGCTGCTGCCCCCTCCCTAGCCCGGCCGCACAGTCCGGAAAGGGCGGCCAGAAGGGACTGAAGGAACTTTGCCGCGCCGGGGCTCTGGCCAGGGCGTGGATTAAGTGGCAGGAAGTCATCTGCGGCTTCTTGGTTTCCCCCGGGGGGGAAACCTGGCATAGGATGTAAAAGATGTGGTGAGTCAAAAATAATTGTAGAACTTGTTATGATAAACTGCACTAACCCTTATAATAAAGCTGAGATTTCCTTGGAAATGAAAGGGGAAGAGTGTGAAATGCATTGTGCAGGAATGTGACATTTTAATTTCTATTTAAAGTTTTTTTTACAAATCAGAGCTCCAGTGGTTCTGTTTCAGTGCTCCCTCATTTATAACCTTTTTCGTGATTCTGGAAAACCTTGTATAAACAATCATTGTGGAAGATGAATGCTCTCCTCAACTCAGTTAATCCTGAAATGCCATTGCTGTAGTTCACAAATATGGATATAGTCTCAGTGTTATTATTTAAAATATTGGTTAACAAGAAACAAGATAGAGGTTAAGACAGAATTGTAGTTTAGAGAAAATATTACTAACAATACTGCTGGCAAAGATTGAAATGGATTCCCTTATGCTTGGCATAGGAGGCTACTAATAATGGAGGAACTCCCTGGAGATACCTACTGAAGCAGGGCCATGACCCATCTCTGTAGGAGATGATTCACCATCATTCTGTCTTTGTGGCTCTGCTGCAGGATGAACAGCTTTAGGTTACAGAGGAGCTCTGCAGGTAGAGCTGAATCCACTTTGGTTTCGGACTGCCTTAGCCACAGCAGGAAGCCAATCCTTCCCCTTCCTACTCTATTAAGCAGATAATTTAAAGTGGCATCCTACAGCATCTCAAGTTAATTGAAAGTGTTAAATGAAAAATGATTGACAGGGCTGAATCTTCATCTTATATAATTTGCACAGGCTTCTGGGAAATGTTCTAATAATTTTTCTTTCCATTCCACATTTAGGTATACATCTTGCTTATATGTTTCAAATACTTTTCATATGCTGAAAAGATGTTATACTTTTCTAGGTTTCATGCAGGAAGAAAAGTATCTGTGTGCTGAATCTTTCAGTTATTTTGGAAATAATAATGAAACTGTAAGCGCAAGATTGCTGAAATTATTAAATTGCTATAATTCACAGGCAGGATGTCTATAGCCATCAGCTCTGCTTGAGACCCTATAGTAAACTGTGTAAAGTATCTGAAAAATTGACCTTGATGTTTTGCAGCTAAAATACTTCAAACTGATAAACAAACACAAAGAGATAAATATGCCGCATAAACTATCCCAGTAATACTGCACTATAAGAAGAAACATTTTCAGTGGTGCAATCACATCAGCATGTCTTGTTCAAGAGTTAAGATGTCATTGAACTGTAATTACTTAACGTTAAATAAGAAATCTTTTCAGTTCCATCAAGACTTCTGTGGATATCATCATTTAATTTAGAACCTGACCAGAGAAAGATCACAATTAAAAAGTTCTTTCGTTTTGAAATGTAACTTTAGTCTGTGAGATATTCCCTTTACACAGAATGGGAAATAGCTGTGGAACCAGAATACTTATCTATGGGAAGATAGTTTTTGACTACTACCATTGAATGGATTTAAGTGGCAGCCTTTGAGCTACTAAATTAGATGAGAATCTTAAAGCGTTATAGGTGACTGGATTGTAGCCGAGGTTAGGCAGTTATTTGAAGAGGCATGTTGGTGTAATTAAATGATCTCAAAGCTACTACCTTAGTCTCCATGTAGGCTGGTGTGGGAAACCGACCCACTGTTTTGAAATGTCTTCCTAAATCAGCTAAAGAGAACTACAACTTCCATGGATGATTGGGAAGTCCTCCGGGAAGCGGAAGTTGGAAGTCAGAAATCGCGTGAACACGATAATATAAAAGCAGGAGGGAAAACCAAAACAGGTTCTTTTTCCTAAAAAAAAAAAAAAAGAAAAAAAAAAAGCATTATGTCAGGCTGCATAGATTCTCTAGGGCATGGGAAATATATGCTACAGAGTGATGAATGGGAAAGAATATGCTGCAAGAGCATCCGTTGAACAGAATACTAGTTTCTCATCTATGTCTTGTTTTTGCAAGGTAAAAAAAAAAGACATGACATTTCTCTGTGCACATTTTTGTATGAAGGTATCCTTGACTGCCTGTGGAGACTGGAATAATTATTAATAATAATTATTTAATTAGCTTTGGATATTCAGAAACAAAAATGATAATGATAGAAAATGCATATCCACCCATGGGCAAGGTGTACATGATTCTGTAAAGAAGAAAAGGGATATGGACTTCCCTGATTGTTTAAAATGTTTCAGAAGCTTTGGGGTCATCACATTACTGATTGAGATTCATCTCTCATTTTATAAAACTTCCTCAGTGCATTTTTGGCACCATCGTTATATTTTAAGGCAACTTTATAGTGGAATCTTTCTAATCCGAATCTCTGGTGAGAATCTCAAATAGAAAAAGAAATCTCAGCCTGTATATTTTTAAAGCATGCAGACATTCAGAATCTGATTACCTTTTCACATTTTCATACAAAATGGATTAATGTGTCCCTCTCTTTATTACATTTTCAACACTTGTCATTTGCGATTAAGCCAACACTACGAAGATGTATAACACAGCAGCATAAATGGCCACATTAAAGTAGGATATATAAGTGCCTGAGAAGTTAAAGGCAGCTTGATTTGTGTTACTTTTACATTAGAGATAACGTATCTAAAATATTTTACACAACGCGAGAGTCAACAATCTGGGCAGAAATATAAACAAATAGATGGAAGCTTACAAAAAGGGGAGTGAGCTGGAGAAAAGTGCTAATTAAATCAATCACAGAGACATGTGGTGATGTGATAGAGTGTTATGAAGAAAGCCAGATGCAATTTCTTATAGATAACTGCTCAGACCAGAAATTGTCACACGATTGGAAGCACCTGCTCAAGAGGCCTGGTGTTGGAATACAGAGGTTATTAAGGTGCAGGATAGACTGGGAACGATTCTGGACAAATCTTACTTTTTGCCTGCCTTAAATTATCCTTTGTTCGCTTGTGAAAATGTTTCCCCCATTAATCACAACGTTACCCCTATATGCAATTTATCTTTCTTCTTTATCTTTCTTCTACTTACCCTGCTACACAGTTGGCCTTTCAATATACAAAGGTGACTCATAAGAAAGGCAGAAACATTTTACCAAGGCCTGTAGTGAAGGGACAAAGGCAATGGTTTTAAACTGAAAGAGGGTAGGTTTAGACTGAATATAAGAAATAACTTTTATATGGTAAGGTTGGTGAGACACTGGAACAAGTTGCCCAGAGAAATTGTGGATGTCCGATCCCTGGAAGTGTTGAAGGCCAGGTTGGATGGGGCTTTAAGAAACCTGATCTAGCGAAACATGTCCCTGTTCACGGCGGGGGCGGGATGGAGGGTGTTGATGGGAGGAGGGTGGACTAAGTGATTTTTAAATGGCCTTTCAAACACAAACCATTCCATCATTCTATGATTCTCTGTTGTATCATCTCCATTCCCAATGGTTTCACTGGACCTTTGGTTTGTTCCTATTTTGATACCCTTACCTGTGTTTCCAAAATAGGTTTGCACTCAGATATGAACTGAAGCTTGTTATTAGGAATCAAAAATAGGTGACAGAGCAAGACTATCTTTTGGTTATTTTTTTTCATTCACTTTTTTTTCCTCATAGAAAATTCATCCATCTAAGTTCCTGCATTTGATATCTAACAAACTTTAAAAATCAGTAAGAAAGCAAAATTTTGGTTTGTTTTCTAACCTACAACTAACTGCTCTCATACAACCTTATGAATATCCATCTAAATGCAACCTATTACATGATAGGCTTTATACCTGTATTCAAAATGTTGTAAAGAAAGGCAACCTAGTCCCATTTGAGTCTGTGTATGTCTTGCCATCTGTTTCTGGAGGCAAAATTTCTACTCAAACATTAACTATATAATACAGCTGTCAAAAAATGTGTGCAGCTGCCATCTTAAAAGCCAAAGCACTGACAGATCTAACAGACCATCATTATAAAATGATTGTACATCACCTCTAGCAAAACCTGAGCTTGGAAAGACTCTGAAAACATCCTTTTGCTGTCTTTCCTGTAATCTGTTACAACAAGTACAGGAAGTATAGTAGTGTGGATTATAGACCTTGCTTGCTAGCTACTCTTGGTGCTGGTAGAGCACTGTCCCTGTGTAAGAGATATTTAGATTGAAACTGCAGTAGAGAGGCCAGGCCAGCGTGGAGCTGCAGTTTCAGATCTGTTTGGCTTCAGACTTCTAGGGTATCTAGTGCTTCAGTTTATCGTGCTCATTCATGGGAAAGGTAAGTGATGTGATCTCCATGGACAGTTCATCTTCCCTTTCCAGTGCTGCAGCCAGTGTGGTCCCACCTGAGCCGCACTCTCCTTACAGCAGCCAACCAACTCGTTGCACTCTATGCATATATGTATCTAAGTGAGCTAAGGGTTTCATTTTGTACCCCTCTAATTTATCTCACTGGTACTGAATTATCATCTCTCCCATGATTCTCAGCCATATCCCCATTCTTCATTCATCATCTGTGTGCTTATTGTCTGGCTCTGTGCTTCTGCTGATACCATCAGCTGCCACCACACTCTGTGCTATGCACGCTATAGATTATTCACGTCTGAACTGCTTGCTCTGTGTACAGGCAATCTCTCCACATAAATAAGAATACCTTTACAGCCTTTTGATAAACAGTAACCTCCCTTTGTACACCTCTTATCCATTTCTCTCTGAAGGCATTCCTATTGCTTGCAAGTAACAGTGATAATTCCAAAGAATTTAGTGGGAGACTTAATTCTCTCCTTTGGGATGATTCAGGATAATTTTTTCCTCTTGGATACATTTAATCTCTGAGGCTGTTTCCAAAGGCAGTTTCATGCTTAGGGAGAATTTGGAGGAGAGTACAGTTTCAGTTTGGGGTTTTTCTCCTGAGGAAGAGAACACAGGGTTAGCTGTCTATGGGGAATTATGAGAACAAGATTCTAAATCTCAGTGCTTTAAATTATTCTAAAAGCCATGGCCCAGAAGGTGTAATTGTCAGGGAAGTGTAGAGTTTGTCAGTGCAGCTCAATAATTATCTAGTCAGAACTCCTGAATGAACTCTTCCCAGTAATTTTTTCAGCCCTAGACAGCTCTGCAGCTATTTTATTTCAGCTTAACCATTGTGAAGTAGTCAAGATTTTGTGTAGTACTCTCAGTTTTCCAGATGAATAATACATTTTATTTTACCCACTAATGTTACTGGATCCTAGGTATTCCTTTTTTTTAGTATGATTATTATTTTGGAGAAATAGAAGTGATTGAGTGCTAATACTGTTTTATACAGTGCAGTATATGGCAGCCTGGAGCACCCCACTCCCTCATTTTTTTATTCATATGATACATGAAAAATGGCATAAATGTATTTCATTGTGTCACCTAGAATCTGTGTAGCCAGCAATAATGAATATGCTTTACTCTTCAGCTTGGTCGTGTTTCATTTCTTCCTGACAAGATTATTTGACAAGCAGACTCTGCATTGGCAATGTTGTTTATTTTCATAGGCATGTAAATTATCTTGACAGCCTCATAAACATAAATTGGCAGGCATACTGTCCCACAGCAATGCTTGTTAAAATACACTAATGGAATATAATAAATAAATTATTCTAGTGTATTTAGAATATGCTAGCATACCATTACATCTTGCAAAAGTTATACAGTACAGGATAAAGTGCTCTGTATTTCTTACTGTTTACAATAATTTGTTGGTCAGATATTTAATACACCTTACTATGATGAAAAATGCATAGATTCATATTCAGGGGTGTATTCAACCTCAAAATAAGGCAAATATTTACTTACCCAGCCTGAAAGTATCAGATAACTTTTACCACTTTGTGGACATGAATTTCATTTGGCACAATTGTGCAGGAGGTAGGTGGAGGAAAATGCATGTCTATTTAGCTACCAAATTGATAGGTTGATAGCTGTTTTTTGAAATGGTTGCAAAAATACCTGTATATGTGTTGCTTTGAAAGTCCACAAAGAATGGATGTCAATTATTTATGGATGGTCCAGATCAGTGGCACATTATTATTGATTCAGCTGTTTTGGCTGGTTATTCAAAGTTCCCCATAGAGGCCATCAGCAATTTGAAGCTGCCCTGGATACAAAAGGATGAAGCTGCAGACTGGTCTTTGTTCTCTTTGGAGCTGAAGCAAGTTAAGGTCAGAAACATCACCTCAGACTGCAAGTCTACGTCCATATGATAAGTATCAGCCTTTGCTCAGGGTGGCCTTTAATCCTCAGAAATTCAGACCTCTAAATGCCAGCATCTTTTCAGGGTACCTTCATTGCCACTGGAGGAAAGGAGAACTTTTGAGTGATGGTCATTTCACCTAATTTATAACATGATAAATCATTATCTCAGGGAGCTTATATCTCTTTGTTAAGGACGCCAACATGACTAGCTTAAATTTCAATAATACATTTCTAACAAGTTAAAGTTAGGGAGAATTAGTTCCACCTACAGAGTTAAGAAATTGAAGAGATATTCCCTGCAATGTTTTCCCTCATTATATAATCACCATTTTATGAATCAACTGTAAATAACAAGCAGCATCTAATCTTCTCCCTGGAGTAATTAAGACTATGATACGGGAAACAACTCCAGAGCACTTGGCTACCTCTGATCTCCTTGACAGGTGTCAAGTTGGTGTCACTACCAGTATCTCATAAACACTGCATTGCCTGCTTTGTCAGACTGGATAAGAATTTGTCTTTGTATTTTTCTCTGAAATCCCAAACTGTTCAGTACTGACGTGAGCAGGGGTTCCAAAAGGTCATTAAATATCTCAAATTCTTGAGACACTTCAGCACAAGTTGAGTCCCGAGTGCTCTTTGGAGCTGTCTAATTAATATCAGCTCCCAAAGACTCCTGAGAACACTCCAGTGGTCAACAATGAGCCAGCCCAAAGGCACACTCTAGAAATTCCCTTTAGTCCCCGACTTGCTCTTTTTCAAGGCAAGCCAGGGTGCTGTCAGGCAAAATTTAAAATGTTAAAATTTGGTTCTAAAAGCACAACACAGATTGCAAGAACTTTATTGTTGTGGTTTCATACTAGGCTGGTTTCAATGGAAAGTTCTCCTAAATAAAAATGACTGCACAATATGGCTCATAATTTCATTATTTTCTTACCCCTTCCTTTACTGAAATAAATATTTATTGAGCTCAACAGGGGGAATAAAAAATCCCTAGCATCCTCTGTGTGCCACTTGATGTATGAGCTTTCCTATGTCTCATTTCTCCATGACAACCACATTTGACAGGCAGTCCCTGCTTTGGCAATGTTGTATCATATTTTCTTAGGCATGTAAATTCTGTTGACAGTCTCATAAACATAAATTGGCAGGCATACTGTCCCAAAGCAATGCTTATTAAAATACGCTAATGGAATAGGATAAATACATTATTTTCAAATGCAAGCAGAAAATACACACAGGTTCATATGATATTTGTGCTGCTGATTGATGGGAGTAACAGTCAGGGACAGCAAACAAAATTCCAAGTTTGTGATTCAGTTTCTGTAGTAAGCACTGCAGGTCTATCAGCACCCCCAGCTAATGCCATAGCCTTTTGTTCCAGTCCCAGCGTTAACACAGAGACACAGCCAGTCTTTTGCGTGATGCTTCATATGTCTCTAATCTGTGGCTGATACTCTGTTCTCCCTGAGCATCTCTCTAATGCTTTTCCTAACCCTCCAAATATCACAGATCCTGGTACCTCTGAGCTGCACTGCAGCTGAGCGTGGTCCTCCCTTGACGCTGCCTCTACTGTGTTGTTGCAGTACAAGCGAGGCTGATGGCATATTCTGGGAGTAAGTTACTGCTCTGTAGGAGGGAAAAAAAAAAAAAAAAAGGGAATTTCCTATTTCCATGAGCAGTAATTCCTCCTTTGAGGTACTTTTGGGGTGGCAAAACCAGATTATAGGAATTGTTATGATGATGATGATAACATTCAGGCAAAAATAATAGAATTGTTATAAATTATGCAGTGCCACAAGATTTCTTTTTTGTAAATTTGAAAGGTGTTCTAAAAGCTTTATTTTGCTTATTGTATATTAGTATTAAAATAAAATAAGCATAATTACTATTAATAGTGAAATTTTTAGTCAACTCTAGGCAATTCACTTTATGAATCAGAATTATTGAAAACTGTTTAAAAATTAGACCTATTTAAAATTTTCCAAAATTTGAATGTCATTATTCTAAAACTAGAAAAATGAAACCCCAGAATATTCCTTGCAACCTTTTATTTTCCATGTATCATAGAACCTCAGAATGTCAACAAAATTTTACAATTTGATAGCACTTCAGAAAATTTTACAGTAACTCATTTTTATTCCCTTTACCTATATTTTGAATGTAGGTGAATTAATATAATTTCAGTTGTAATAAAGGCTCTGAAACCTTTCTAAAGAATGGTCTTTTTGCAAACAAGGCATTCTTAAGAAAAAGAAGCAGAAAGAGTGCTGTTAAGCAGAAGTGAGAATTAATCAGCTTCCAGTTTTATAGATGTCCCAGTTTTATTAGGGGGTGTATGAACTAATCTCTATGAGACAGTTCTTGCAGCACTTAGTAATTTATCTGTTAAATAAATATGCAAAATAAGCATAAGTTGCAGGAGTAACATTTTTTAATTTAGAAGCAATTTGGAAGTGGATTCAAGGTCCTAAGAACCAAATTTCCAAAGGTGAGGACAGACACCTGCAAAGATTTTCAGAAGGGTATGAGGAGTTTAGTTAGCTAAAGTCTGAACAAACAGAGCATTTATGAGCTTAAAATGCTGTTTAGGTAGAATTGAAGTTTGTCTTTCAGAACTTTTCATGAAAATATCCCCTGACCTAGTACATTTGAGATGTACCATCCATTCTAGGTAAGTGGAAGATATCTGTCCACAAGCTAGTCAGACAGGTGCCCACTATAGGCAATGGTGAGAAAAAGATACTTTTGGTATGCAATTCATCAGATCCCAACTGTAGATTAAGATATATTTCATCCCTGAAGTGTTCTCTTTGCTGATCATGAAGAGTCTAAATAACTATTCCACAGTTATTTACCTACATAGTATCATATCAATTATAGAATCATAGAATGCCAGGTTGGAAGTGACCTCAAGGATCACCTAGTCCAACCTTAAGCATAGTTCAAGTGAGATGGGCCAGCACCCTGTCAAGGTGAGCCTTGAAACTGTCTAATGTAGGGGAATCCACCACTTCCCTTGGGAGACTATTTCTATGTTTAATTGTTCTCATTGTGAAGAACTTTCTTCTAAACTCCAATCAGAATTTCCCTAGGAGCAGCTCGTACCCATTACCCCTTCTATTTTCCATGTTACTCCTTGTGAAAAGGGAGTTTCCTTCCTCTTGGTAGCCACCCTTCAAGTACTGGTACATTGCAATAAGGTCTCCCCTAAGCCGGCTCTTTTCAAGGCTGAACATACCCATTTTTCTCAGCCTTTCCTCATATGGCAGATATTCCAGTCCCCTGACCATCCTTGTGGCCCTTCTCTGGACCTTCTTCAGCTTGTCTGCATCTTTTTTTGTACAGCAGAGACCAAAACTGAACACAGTACTCGAGGTGTGGTCTGACTAGCACTAAGTAAAGTGGGAGAATGACTTCTTTATCTCTGCTAATACTGCTACTCTTAATGCAACCTAACATCCTGCCAGCCTTCTTTGCTGCTCCAGCACGCTGATCACACATGTTGAGCCAGCTGTCCACCAAGAGCCCCAGGTCCCTCTCCACAGGGCTGCTCTCCAGCCAGGTGGATCCTAGTCTGAACTGCATTCCTAGGTTATGTGTTCCCAGGTGCAAGACCTCACACTTATCCCTGTTGAACTCCATAAGGTTTCTCCTAGTCCACTCCTCCAGCCTGTCCAGATCTTCCTGGAGGGTGGCTGTCCCCTCTGGACTGTCAATCACCCCACTTATTTTTGTGTCATCCGCAAATTTATTTGGGGTGCCCTTAATTCCAGCATTCAAGTCACTTATGAAGATATTAAACAGCATTGGGCCCAATATTGATCCGGCTTGTGACAGGTTGCCATTTTGAAAATGAACCATTTACCACCACCCTCTGGTTATGGCCTTGAAGTACTAGGGCCTGAGCAATAGGCGCAGAATTAAAGTTGACATATGGATGAATCTCACAACCAGACAGTATGACTGAAACCAGCAGAGGATTTTTCTCTGCTGG